>VZTG01004423.1:0-110545 GCA_013397845.1 Melanocharis versteri
AGCCTGTGGAGGAGACCCACACCGGAACAGGCGGATGCCCCAAGAGGAGCGTGGTCATGGGCCCCTGGGAGGCCCGTGCCAGAGCAGGCTCCTGGCAGGGACCTGTGGACCCTTGGAGAGAAGAGCCCAGGATGGAGCAAGTTTCCTGGTAGGACAGATGACACCAGGACGGAGCAGGCTGGGCCTGAAGGACACATGGAAGGACATATGAACTTCATGGAAGAGCAACCCATGTTGGAACAGTTGGTAGAGAACTGTTGCCCATGGGATGGACTCACGTTGGAAAATTTGTGGAGAACTGTCTCCCATGGGAAGGACCCCATATTGGAGCACGGGAAGGACTCCTTTCCCTGGAGCAGTGGGAGAAACAGTGTGGCATGAAGAGACCATAGCCCCCATTCCCTGTCTCCCTGTGCCACTGCGGGGCAGGAGGTAGAGCTGGGAAGGAGGCAAGGGTTGGGGGAAGGTCTTTTCAAGGTCTTATTTTATTTCTCATTATCCTGCTCTGCTTTTGCTTGTAATAAATTCAGTTAATATCTCTAATTTGATTCTGTTTGGTCCGTGACAATATTTGGTGAGTGATGTCTCTCTGTCCTCATCTCAGTGAACTCTTTGTTACATTTTCTCTCCCTTGTCCAGCTGTGGAGAGGGATGATGTAGCTGCTTTGGTGGGTATCTGGCATCCCGCCAGGGTCAACCCACTACAGAAGTCTAGGATCTTATGTTTTAGGACCAGTTTTTCCACTGTCTTTGACATCAGCATCTAACTACTGAAAATGAACAGACAGACACAGTTAATGTAAATCAAATATTCTGATCAAATCCGACACTACCATGTTTTGTATATGATTCTACGACTTTCAAATGTTACTGATGGTAAAACAGAGAGGCACACGTGGATGAAGTGTATTCAGTCAATAAATAATTTATAAGAACAATATTTTGGTCACCTCAGCTGCAGATGATTTTTGTGATTGCAAAGATCACATTAAGATGAGATTTACAGGCTCACTGGCTGCAGAGTTGTATGAAGGCCCTATTACTCCTACAATTACAGCGGTACTGAGACTAAAATATACAGATGGGCAAGAGACATACAGTCATCCAGAGACCTAGTAGGGGATTATGTCCTAAGGACTACTCCTTCCCTGTAAATTATTCCCAATTACTTTTGCCAGCCAACATCACCAAAAAATAGTGTTTCCCCTACTCACACTGGGAAATGGTCCCAAATGGTCCCCAAATTAATCTTCAGTGATTCAAGATTTTAGTTTTTTGTCTAAGCCATGCTATCACATTCTAATGTTTTACATTGCTATACCCAGAAGTTACCTGACATGTAATGAAACTGCAGAGCTGTTGAAGAGTTTAAGCTAACAACTACAGCAGCAGTGTACACCAGTCTACAAAACCAAAGGATTTGGTTATATGAAAAGAGGATAAATTCTAAAAGAAAATATAGAAGTAGTATTTTTTTTTTTATAATTTGGAACCATTGTTCATAAAAGGAGAGAAAGTGAACAGAAATAAATATTTTGGTAGTATCTTTTTTCACCTATGCATATTTTTTCTAATCTAAGTACCATTTAGTCATTTTGACATTAGAAGTTAATCTAATTGTGGCATTGTATTCTTGCCTACTGATGGCTAATATCTTACAGCAGATTTTGGGGGAAGAGTTTTTTGAGCATTTACTCAATTTCAATGGAACTGAGTCCTGTTTAAAGTTTATTTCACCCATCATTGGTTATTTCTAGTTTACGCAGGTTAGATACTGCATTCACACAAAATTATGGAAATCTTCACATTAAAAAAGAATTCAAAATAATTACTATGAGTGATTATATGGGGAGGATTTTAATTATTAATATTCTTACTAAGAAATAATGTACCTTTTCTGCTAGGATTTGTCTGAACAAAAAGAAAACAAACTGAAATTGAACCAAACCAAACCAACAAACAAACAAAAAAACCTAGGATTAATTATTTAAAATTATTTCAAGAGAAAAAATGTTAAAAATCAGTATAAATTTAACTTTTGATAGCATCACCCAAACAGGACCATTTTCAACACCTTTCCTATAGAACTCACCACTTTTTGTTTTATAGGACAATTTCTTGTGAGCATTCAAAGGGACTAAAGCACTACTTTGCAATAGTTTAAACTGCTTATGGGAATGCCATGTGGAAAAGCCAAAAATGTCTGCCAGAGAATAAATATTCATGTCAAAAAATCATGGCATAGTTCCTCAATGAATATTTTGTGTTTTTAAGTGGTTCCTCCAAATTGGAAGTCAAATACTGAGAAGAATGTTATACTCATCTTATACACCCTCCAGTGCTATCAGGAAAAGTACCGACCTCATGAGAGGTATTTCAGAAAACAGTATGTCACAGGTTTTTAGCACAATAGATAAAATATGGGTGGCTACAAAGTCCTTAAACAATTTTTTACTCCCCATACACACATCTTAGTAGCTCTAGCATTTTAAGTTTCACTGCTTTCTTTTCCTTCCTACACTTCATAACGTTCCCCCTTAGATATTATTAACTTGTCATCATAACTCATTTAAAGTTGGTGTGTGCCCTTTGGAAATCGGTACAAAATACTACAAGAGACAAAAAAGGTACAGGAAGAAAGTGCAGTGGCCAAATAGTCTTTAGTTAGGCATTCTTCAGTACATTTGCTATTAAAAAGCTTTCTAGATACTTGTGATGACTGATCATATCAGAAAGAAAAGGGTTGAACTGAAAACTGGTTGAATGGCAAGGCCTGGAGTGCTCTGATTAGTTGAACAAAGTTTAGTTGGAGGCCAGTAACTGTCTCAGAGGCCAGTCTTGATTATTGATTTGCACCATGAGGTGTATTGTACCCTCAGCAGGTTTGCAGATGATACAAAACTAGGAAGAACATCTGATACGCAGAAGGTTTTTGCTGCTATTCAGATGGACCTTGACAGGCTGGAGAACTGGGCTGTCAGGCACCTCATGAAGTTTGACAGGGGGAAGTGAGAAGGCCTGCACCTGGGAAGGAATATCTCTGATCACTGGTATGTGCTGGTGGCTGCCCAGCTGGAAAGCCCCTTGGCAGAGAAAGCCATGGGCATCCTGGTAGACCCCATATTCAACATGAACCAGCATTGTGTCCTTGCGGCAAAGAAAGCTGATAGCATTCTTGGCTGCATCAGGCACATCACTGCCAGCCGGGCAAGGCAAGGTCTTTCGTTTTTATTAAGCACTGGTGAGGGCAATGGAGTACTGGAGCACTGGGTCCTGTTCTACAGTTCTGTCTTGGTTTTGAGACGAATTTAGGAGAAAAACAATTTGGAATGAGTATTTCCTCTAAAAAAATAGGTTCCAAGAATCCCTCTCTGCCAATAAGAAATAAATACTAGTGTATGAAAGTGGCAAAAAAACCTCAATCTTTTATTGACCACTGGAGTGCCCACATGGCACAGTGAAAGGTGAATAAGTGCTAGATATTGAACTGTCAGATCTTACACACACCCCCTCTCCCAACCCCCCCTACACACTATGGAAAAAACCCAAAATGCCGGGGAAAGAAAAATAGCCCTGCCATGTGGGGGAGAGAAAGATGGCGCAAGTTCCTCTCTCAGGGAAATAAAAACCCAGAAGGTTCATGCAGCAGCTCAGGCAAAACCAGATGGGAACCTGGTGAATCTCTGGTGTTGGTCCCCTCTTCACAGCAGATGAAGCATGTGGGTTTGGTGTGCTTTCTCTCACCAGCTCGGCTTTTTCCATAGTCTGGATCTGAAACAGAGAGGCCCCTCACCTTTCCAGCCAATCCTAGCCAATTCTTCTCCCACCGATTGTTCTCTCTGATCTTACACCGAAACCAAACTGTCCAGTTCACTTCCAAAAGCCACCAAAGTATTGCTGCAGCCTCCCCAAGGCCAGGGAAGAGAAAATATCCTTCTTGCCTAAGCTAGCAGAAAACAATGCTAGCCAAGCAAAAAAAAAAAAAAAAACCAAAAAACAACAGACTGCACAGCACCCGGATGCCTGCGGGCAAGGCTTTGAACAAAGCCCACCGAAGAGCCCCAAGGCTCCCCTCTGACTCACCTCAAAGCTACAGCAACCATTTCTGGGCATAGAGCAGATGATCAGGGAATACAGTAACCACTATAAAATCACCCTAAGACAATTTCCCAGCACAAAAGAGATGCAAGGCTACTGGAAAGAGTAGGCAAAGGCCTCTAAGGTGTTTAGGCAACTGGAGTATTTCATATATGAGGAAAGACTGAGGGACTCTCTTGCCTAGAAAAAAGATGGTTCAGAAGGAATCTTATCAATGTGGACTAATATCTAAAGAGAGGAAGAAAGTAAGAGAGATCCAGGCTGTTTCCAGGGGGGCCCAGTGAGAGAACAAGAGACAATTGGCACGAAAGGAAACACAGGAATGTCCACAAGAACATAAGGAGATTTTGGTTTTTTAGGTGAGAATGGCACACATTGCCCAGGTAAGCTGTGGAGTCTCCTTCCTTGAAAACAGTCAAAAGCCATCTGAACACAGTCCTGGGCAATCAGCTCCAGGTAACCTTGCTTGAGCAGGAGTGTTGGACAAGACGACTTCCAGAGTTCCCTTACAGCCTCATCTGCCCCTGATTCTTGTCATTCTGACGTTGGCAGTTTTATTTCAAAGGACATTTTTTAAGGCAAAGGCTGTCCTGGTTTCAACAAAGACAAAATATCACTCATACAGAATTTCTTACTCTTTCAAATGTGCTTCAGTAAGCATTTTTATTAAAATCTACAGTTTTAGTAATCTTCTCATTATTTGACAATAAAGCTAAACAGATCCTCCCATGCCTGTGTCCAAGTCACTTGACAGCAGTTAAAGTGCCTAGTCAGTGGAAAAATGCCTTGAAACTAAACTGTTAATAGTTTACTCACTGTGTAAGTAAAATCTCTGTAAAATCTCGGTGTATGTCTGCCTCAGATTTTTTTTCTTTTTTTCTGCAAGAGAATGCAAACATACTTTTGGGAAAGAGAAGGGAAAATCTTGAAGATAATTTGAGCTCTGTAGAGGATGAAAACAGTGAATTCTGTATTTAAATTCATTATGTTCCAGGCTGGTAGTTTTTCCATTCCTGTTTCAAACTTTGACTTTAAAAGGGCTTCAGGTTATGTTACCATTCTATATCTTTTCTTTAGAATAAGTCACCAAAATTTTTAGTCCTTCTAAATAGATTTCTAAATTTAGCCCTTTATTATTTTATCCTTTGATTGGCAAACATTCAAATTCTATGCTCTATTGCCCAGGTGGCTTGTAAACAGGAAAATAATACAGGGACCAAACACTCTCAGTCAGAGTATTGATCTAAAGGTCAAAGTAGAAGAGTGTTTCAGTATTATGGCTTGAATACATGACTTATTCAAAGGCTGGCATCTTAGTCTCATGCCAAAGAGTAAAAATCAAACGGAAATGGCAGAGCATTGATTCGTTCTCATGGTCTAGATGAAGGTGATACAAAGAATTAGAGCACAGTTTTCTTCTTTTTCTATACCTCCTGAGGATCTTACTACCAGCAAATTAGGAATGATAAAGTAGTAAAGACAGTTTTCTTGTCATTAATTCCCTTGTTCCCATGCTCATCTTCTCTGTTTTTCTTTTTGGTTGGCTTGGGTTTTTATAGGTTTGGTTTGGTTTGATTTGGCTTCTCTGTTCGTTTAGGGTTTTTTCAGTCACAACTCTTTGTTATGTCCTGTCTAAAATTATACTGTAAGATTCTTGAAGAAAGAACACGCTCATATGTCCCCAAAATTCATCACACCATGGAGCCCTGACACAGATTATGGTCTCTGGAAGTTGTCAGGGCACAAGTAGCTACTAAACTAACAGCACAAAGGTATTTTTCACAACTAGATCGGGTCAAAAATACTCACACCAGTACAGCCTCATTAATTGGTAGCTTACTTTCTTCTCAAACTGCAGGTATGCATCTGCAGTTACTTTGAAAGGAAGATAAAATCTTGCATTTGGTGTTGATAGCAGGGCTGTAGAGCAAGGCTCTGTTTGTGGAGGTAGAAGGCACAGTGTTGCACTTCAGTCACTGAGAAGGTTCTAGTCCAGAAAAGTCTGATCAGCCATATGGCAACTGTTGCAATGTTAAAGATACATTGTATATAAAAGATGACAGCAATGTAATTATTTCCCTTTCAAGCAACTGCACTGGTCTTTCCAGTTTCTTCTATCCGTTTACCTGTTTACATAAAGTTAATTAATTAGTTACTTCCTTCTTAGTCCTCTGCACTCAGAGAATATGGTTTCTGGATACTTTGTCCCATAACAGTCAACCTTATTTCAGATACAAAATGTCTCTTTGAGATATGTCAAAAAACTGTAGACAGACCCAGTTCTTCAGATTTCAAAAGCTACAGTCCTTTCCAGTCCTAGTAGTTTTGTTCTCTTGCAACTGTGTATCACACTTCGAGCTCTTTCAGTGTGTCTAAAATGATGGGAAGGTGGCCAACCGCTCTGTAACAGATCACTAATCCGAGTGACAGGTTCTGTGCTAACTGGCTTTCCTACCACAGAATCATTCTCACATCTTTGGGCTGCTATGCCTATGTCTGATGGACAGAAGGATTCCCGTTGATTATGCAGTTTTCTCTCGGATGTCATGCCATTATCTGCACCATTAGAATGTTAGTAAGTTAAATAGAAGCCTCACTGTGAGGTGATATGTTTGAAACCCATATTTGATTAAAAAAACCCTAGTGTAATATTAACAAACTTCTAAGTGACAAGAGAGAGGGATTCATACAGAGATAACAGAAATATTCACTTAATCTTTTGCTTATGTCTACAATCTTTCGTTCTCTTCCTAAAACAGAAAACGGAATGTATAACAACAGCCCTTCCAACATACATATAGAATGTTATCACCAATTATCTAGCCAAGAGTATTTTACTACACAAAAACCCATCTTGAGTTGAAATTATAGTTTGATCCTTAGTGTTAGTCAAAAGACAAAGACAAAAAACTGTCAATACATACCACAATATCGTAACAACACACAAAATCTGGGTATACATTTCTGGGCATTCCTACATGAACTTAATTTGCACAGAAATTAGTTACTGGAAAAGATAATGAGATAAAAAAAATCCTGACCACACCATGAAGAAACAGATGTTGTTTTGAACAAAAAAATTACTTAAATTCTTGTTCTTGAGGCATTCTGCTCCTGAAACATGAGCTTTTTTAACTACTTGTCTCTCTAAAATATGCAGAATTCCAGTAGGTACTATTCTCAATACAATTTCTCCAGTACTTTTTATTGCATTCTGTAAGTATAATGCTGACTGCTTAATTCAGCAAAAAGTTCACAGATTCCTAAAGGAATTTCAGTGTAAAGACCTTAAAGAGACAGGAGTTTAATAAAGAATCAGTGAGGGTTTATCTAACTAGATGGTTTTATTAGTTCATTTGGTTGTTGTTGTTGTTTTTTGTTGTTTATTTTATTAAGTTGTTTTAAGCTTTAGTCTCAGATTTGCATTGAGTTTTGCTTCTATATCTTGCTAAATTCTCAGAGTTACCTTTTTTTTTAAAAAAAATGATTGGTTAAGTATGTATTTTAGGAATGTTTACTTACTTTTACTTCTCCATTTTTTTCAGCTGGTGCCTAGTCTGAAAAGAACTATCGTTCAGAAACCATTAAATTACTTTCACTAGTAAAAATGAGTGAATTATACATACATTAAACACAAAAGAGTGCTTCAAATCCATTACAGAAGTTAACAGAACCAGCTAGACTTGTTCATTAGGAATTATATTGCAGGTATACAAATGACATGATACCGGCCCTAGCAAGTCTAGAGATGCAATTTCATTTATAAGGAAAGATGTATATAAAAGATGACACTTATTCTAGTGTAAGGGTTTGATTTAAATTTTGTATTTATTTTGATTTTGTTTTCAAGCACACTTGATTGAACAAGGTAAATACCCTTTCTGATAGTTATATTTTGTATGAATCCTTCCTTGTGATCTTTCTCTGTAGATTTTACACGTTAAAAGAACAGATAAACCTAATTACAAGCTCAGGATTATCTCAAAAATTGTTGCTCAATTGAAGTTTCCCAAACTGCTGTTTCTTAATATAACAGCCCTGTATGATAATACATTTTATATTAAAATTCTGAAGGTTGGGAAAAAAAAAAAAAATCAGGGATTTTCTTGATCTGCTCTACTTTGGTTATCTCCAACCTCAGAACTCTATAGAAACTATTTCCCTTTCTTACATGATTCAGATCCTCATCTGCATAACATCTAGACTACTACTGATCTACTTGAAAGCACAACTGAGAAAACAACAACAAATCCTTTAATCTTCAGAACGAGTTCTACCTGCAATAGATATAAATCTCTCCTTTTCCCACCAGCATGCTCTAATCACCATTTTTACACCACTGTGACACAGACAATTATCAGTATGTTCGATTAAACTGTTGTCTTTTCAATGAACTTAACCAGTAAGACCAAGGTTCTGCCATTAAATATTCTGTGGAAGTAACAGGCATAGAGATCAAAGGACTATTCCCTAACACAATGAATCCTTGAGGGTTTTTTATTGGAGTGAATTGAACTTCTGAAGGGATGATTTAAAGTCATTATGAGTAGAACACACAGGAGAGACTTGTATGTCATTTCTATAATAAATAAATGTCATCCCTTTTTCAAATCTTGGTTTTTCTTAAATTCATCTAAATGTATAATGGAATTTATCTCTCAGTTCAAAATAATTCTCTACAACTTGAAGCAATAGTAGCAAAATAAATACTAAAATAAAGTAACGAACAAAATCTTTCAGAGCGATGTGGTTAAGGCACACTACTTTCTTAACAAACAGCACTAAAGAAAATTTAAAATCTATCCACCTTAGATTTCTTAGTCCAACCAGACATTGCTGGCTAGATCAGTGAATTCAAGCCTTTGGGTTAAATTGAGCACAGAATTTGCAGATGATCCCAGAATGACACAGGTTGACATAATGAAATAATGCCAACCATCATGGTTAGACCCTGGTTCTAATAGACATCAAAATCTAATGGCTAAGGACAAGAATAGCTGATAAAAAAAGATGTGTCACATTACTGGACCACTTTAGTTTTTATGTGTAGTGTACTCTCTGTTCTATACAGCAAAAGAAGTATTGGAATTCAGCTGGTTTTGAAATTCTTTTTGCTCTGGAAGGGGACCCTAGGCAAGCCTTTCAGGGAATGAAGGCTTGTTTGAGGTCAAAGCAATTGTGCTTTACTAGAACAGAGAGTATGAGAGAATTATTCTAGAAAAAATATTATTCTCTTTAAGACTGAGATTTTCCCCTGTGTAAAATTCTTCAAGGAAGCTTTGGGCCTTTAACATCTGTCAGATGTCTTTGTCCTCCTGTGCTATTAATGACAGGTTTTCTGGGGCCAGTAAGAGCAGTGAATATTTTTCCATTTCAGATGATTTATTAGAGATCCATCCTCCTCCTCCTTTCCTTTCTAGCCCTCAAAATCAGTCAAGCCAGTTTCTTTTCCATCCCACTCCATTAGCTTCTGCTACACTGTGCACAGCAAGATAGAGCATTTTTTAAAAGCTTTCACTTGGCAACTAAAACTGGTGTCTAAAGTGACTATCAGTAAACAATATAAGAAACACTCCCCAGCAGGACCTGTGCTGTGGAAAAGGCCTGACTACTGACCACCATTCCAGAAACCATGTGTCTGATGCCATCCTTTCTCCTCTATTTCAGCATTCTTTGAGAGACAACTATTTTTTTCCCAACTGTCTGAAACATGGTATTTGACTTTCATGCACATGTCCCATGTGAATCCATGTTAAAGAATGCACTCCTTAAAGATTAGTTACTCTCCAATGATAAATATTTCCATGGCTTACTTTCTTTTTAAAAATAGTTTTTCTCTCAGGCGATTAAGTTCGTAACTCAAAAAAGAGCCTGGAGGGAGGAGTTTTAAAAAAACAAGAAAGGAAAATTAGTGTTATCCTCAATTAAGACATACTCTAAATAGAATCCTTGCTGTGACTATTCTGCTTTTTGTGCCTAAACGGTTTACAAAACCCAAGTGAATTTAAACCTTATAATTAAGTACATCTAGGCTAGCCAAAGGCAAAGAACCCCCATAGAGTTAAACAATCCCTTATGTCTCAACTATTTTATAAGCATAAATGCTGGGTATTAACTGTGCCTATATGTGTTAGAAGCTATACGAGGAACTAATATTTAATCAGCCTATGCATCAAATATTAAAACTGAATCTGATATCACAAAATAAGCTCCACCAATACTCCAAAAAGCCCAACAGACAGTGGCTTCTCTGACTGAAATGGGATCCCCATTCAAAGTGTATTTGGATACAGATGTCTGAATTAATATAAGATTTGTATATTTCTTGTTAGACACCTTGAGGATATAAAGAATGTGTGAAGGTTGGATCTTACAACTTTAAATTCCAGATAAACCCATTATAATTTGCTGAGTCTCTGTAGTGGATAATAACGCTGATGATGACAGCAAAATGAATGGGAAGCAAAGCAGAATGAGTTTGGTTAGGGCACTTATTACTGCCTGGTGAAAGGTTAGCATAATACTCAAAACCTTTATTTAAGTATATAGCAATATTCTTTTTGCTAGGGAGTAAATTCCAGGATAAATGGCCAGTGAATCAATAAATGCTCCAGTCTGTGGCCTGAGAGTTCATTTATCATGAACCATTTATCTCCTCACAGACTCTCCCATAAAAAACAGCCTAATTAATTTTCATGCAGACTCCTTAGGTTGTGGTGTTATCAGCACGTACTAACAAATCACAACAATGATGGAAAAGCATATCTGTAACTGCACTTAAAGACAGTCAGAAAGGAGTAATTATTTTATCTAAACTAACCTTCTGAAATAAACAGAATTAATAATGCCTTGATAGTCCTCAGTAAACAGTACATTTTGAGGAATTATATCAGAAAATCCTCGTAACAACCCTAAAGCAATGAGTGCTGCCACAATCCTTGTATGAATATTCAATGGTACCTGTACTGCAATCCAGTTGGTCTTCATGGAAGGCTCTACTTAGGACACACCTAGCTTAGAAGATTTAAGGAGTTGGTTTTTCATTTATTTGATCTAAAACCTAGTAAAATATTTACGGAACCAGCAAGGTAGCATGTCCTGCCTGTATGCCTTTTAACAGGGTTCAAAAGTCAGATGTAAAAAGACTAACAAATAGTGCCTGTAGAAAAAATCTTTCAGAAATTGGAAAACAGAAGGCATTAGACTGTCATATCTGTTTCTACATCATTGGAGAACTGAGACAAAGGACTTCTATATTAGACTTTTGTGCTCAAATTGGTAATCACTAATGAGGTGTTTAGTAGGCATAATAATTAAAATATTGTATATGTCAAAACAAATGACTTTCTGTCAGCTTTCATTATCTGAAGTTGATTTTAGTATAAAAAATGCGCTTCAGCTTGATGATGTGATAAGGCTTGGAAAATTAGTAAAATTATTTGGATAAGGTATTTCCCTGCAGTTCTACTTGCGCAGTGATAAATGCTCTCAGAAAACATGGAAAAAACTGACAGCCAGTTCACTCATCATCCTAATGGTAGATGATTGAGAATGCCTGCCTCTTAGAAATGTGCTTTATATTGCAGACAACATGATATTCTCAGAAGTGTTTTCATTCTGTGCTCCATGCATCCCTCCAGACTATTGCATACTTTAGTTTTTGGTACACCAAATTCCTTCTCTTTTTTTCCCCCTTCTTTTACTTTTAAAAATCACATAAAGGTTCACTTTTTCCGGGTTTCACAACCAAATTTTCTGACAAACCTTCTTCAACAATAGAGTGCAGTTTTTCATCTGAGGTCACACATATTTTATCTGAGCTACCTATTTTAGGAGTATGAAATTCACACAGATGTGTTTATCAATTACACATTTTTGTGGGGTCCAACATTTAGTAACATTTTAGATAATGTCATTGTCTTAATCACTGCAAGGTGATTCATTTGCTACACATGTTTTAAAACTGATGGGCTTTACAAAATTATGATTAGAAGAAGATTATAGCGGTCTTCCTTTAATTTAATTTGCATTCTAGCATAAAGAAATGAGCTGCAGTGCACAAAAAACCCTTAGCGTCATACATTTTTCTTCTGAAAGGATAGCTCTTTTGAAAAAAAAAAATTCAATTCATTATATTATGCCAAGAAGTAGGACAAAGTATCATAGGGGGAAGCAGTCTCTCCAAAGAAATGTTAGTTTCTCAGAAAAAGTAAGGGAAATTATTAAAATGCCTCAGAGGATCCCAGATGTTTCACAATCTCCTTAGAAACATGAAGGAAACACTCTTCACCATGCTCAGGAGGTGGATAGGGGTTGAATGTGTAGCTGCATTGGTTAAATAAATCCAGATGATACTAATGATGCAAATTTGGAGTCCCTTGGAGTATGAAAGCATCCCCAAGAAAATACTTCAAAGTTCTAGGTGATTTTAGTTTTTCTTATATAAGGTAAAAAATAATTTTCAAGTAATTTCACTAATACCTTTGCATTACTGTGCACTTCTGTCAAACATTTTACATGGAAACAGTTTTTCAGGGTTTTTTGGACTGAGGAAAACATTTATACTGCCCACAGGTATCATTGCTTATCTTTCAATTGCTTATAAATCAGTTTCTCAGGTTTAACCTGGTTTAAGAACCTTGAAATACTCACTTACTATGCTAGGATGAAAAAATCCACAACAAACCAACAAGCTTTAACACATTCTTTCAAATTAGAGGGGGAGTTAGAGTCTTAAAAAAAAACCAGTTCTTTTTTATGGAGATATATGTTTACACAGTCTTACCCAGTTTCACTGTCTCAGTGGAACGGCACTTGTTAGCAACCTGTGAGATAAGAAGAGCGTGGTTTTCTCTTTAAAAATGCAGTAGAGCATCTCTTAGCCTGAGACTTTGTGAGCACTGAGTGCGTGTGCACCGCACAGAAGAAAGAAGCAGGTTCTCTTACCACATAAAGAGGGATGCACTTTGTTAGTTATGCCACTTTTGTGCTTTGAGCTATATCACCCCTGTGCAACTGGAGCTGTGCCAGGGAGACATACCGACCGCAAATGGACAAACAACTTGACTAGTCATTTAAATAGTCAAATTTCATTTATCTGCCCTAAAGTTTTCAATTTAATATATTTGCATCTACAATTATCTGCCACTTCTCACAATATACAACCAAGCAAAAATAAATGCATTTCTGAAGTGGCCATGTGAAATCTTAGCAGCAGCATATATTTTTGGATTTTTGTAGCACTTGCATCATGGATGTTGGAAAGACAGTCTTAAACCACTACTATGCTCTACTGCTATTGAACAGTGTCCTTGGAAAACAAGATAATGAAGGTTATCTATTTAACTCTCCTGACTTCTGACTTTCATTCATCGTCATTTCTGACAATCACTGACACAGAGAAATCTAGTATGCATCTCTTAGAGAGAACAGCCTTGGCCAAAAGGTTTGAAAAACATCACACAAGCCTGCCATTTTGTTATTTTGTCGATCGGATATGTTTTGCCTCTAACTTAATTTACTTGTGACTAGAACACACCATCACTTACAGTTACACTTACATCACAACATACTGGCAGGCAACACATTTCTATGTCTTTAGATTTTTAAGATTAAAATAATGATAAAAGAAGCTATTTTTGAAATATAGGAAGGTAGTATAACATAAGAAAGATTATTAATGGACTTTCTTGGAGACACCACTCAAGAGAGAAAAAAGAATAACTGCCTATGAAATCAACAAGTCTCATTTAGTTGAGAATATCTGCTTTGCTTCATTTTTCCCCTTTATTTTATTATCACTTTGACTTTCCTTAGTAGGTAGGTGTAGATCACAAGGTGGGGAAATTTCAGAGGAGTTGTGAATGTCACCCTCAGGAGCCCACATCAAGTACACAAACAACAAAGAACCCAAGCAATCTTTAATCTAGCAAACAAAGGCATAACAACTCAAACAAGCAGCATCTTGAGCAAAGAAAAGTGGGAAAAAAGTGCAAATTTTAACAGTGGGAATAATTAGCTGTTAGAATAGCTGACCATAAAAGGTAGGATCACCACTGCTTGAACTCTTTGAAAGCATGTTTCTCTGAAAAAGATCTTATTCAAACAAAAATTGTTAGACTCGATGCAGGTATTACTTAGGATTTTATGCAAATTGTCAGACTAAATGAACATACTTTTTAGCCTTATTAATAACTGAAAATAAATGTCATTTTTTATCTAGTATTGGAGTATGATGGAAACAAGGTGAGTTAAATTTTCCTTATCAATGCCTACATGCTTCAAGAGGAACTAGAGTGGTAAATGTGCTATTTAGCTATTTGGATACATGGCAGATAGTGACGTTTACCTACCAGCTGGTAATTCTAGTCAATGAGTAATGAGATTTCTATGCTGTTAAAAAAAATCACCGCAAATATTGATGATTTTCATTTAGTTTGGTAGTTTGATATGAGGGTTGTATCTTTTCTTTCTTCCTTCCTTTCCTTCTCTTTCTTTCTTCCTTTCTTTTTCTCTCTCTCTCTTTCTTTCTCTCTTTCTCTTTCCTTCTCTCTTTCTCTTTCCCTCTTTCTCTCTCTTTCTCTCTTTCTCTCTTTCTTTCCCTCTTCCTCCCTCTCTCTCTTCCTCCCTCTCTCCCTTCCTTCCTTCCTTCCTTATCAATACTACTTTTGAGAATACTATTTTTGATTCCTTTTTTTCTTTTTCTACTCTTTTGATTTTACCACCAGTCAGGCAGAATGAAACCTACATTGATGCATGTTTCACTCCCATTAAGCCTTTCAGAGTTTTTCAGCTGCCATTTCTCCATTCCAGAATCTTTCAAACTTCCTAGCCTCTGAAAAGTGATGTTTGGAAAACTTGAGAGTGTTACAGATCTAAAGAGGAAGAAAGGAGGTTAAAAATTAAATTATTTTGGAAGAAAACTCAGGACATCATTATTACCTATGTATACCAGCAACATAAAATAAACAAACAAAAAGAAGACAAATTTTAATGTGAGATTCAAAAATTTTGAAGAATTGAAATCTACCAATAAAGTATTTTGCAAAGAACACATACTCACTGTGTGTGTTCTCAGTGCCAGAGAATGGAAACATATTGTAGTTTCTAATGCAATAATTTTTTCACCCTTAATAGCTGTAATGTTTTCATTATACACATTGGTGTACATAACACCAATAATTGATGAATTCTATAAAATCCTTTAAACAATAACTTGCTAATGTCTTCAGCAACAAAGAAAGTGAGTTTGCTTGGGTCAATGGATTCAGTCATAACTTGTCCTTCAAAGGAAGAATCAGCTTAGGATTATGAGAAGTTGTGACATGATGCACATCAGATGAGAAAGAAGATGTTTTTACCTTTACTTTTATTGGCAGAGTAGTCTATTATTTGTTATGGGTGCCTTATTCAACATTGTTTTCCTCAGACTGTGTTGAGTGAGATGCATTTTGTCTATTGCACATCCAGCTTACAGTCAGTGGAGAGGCAATTAAAGCACTTTATCAATAACTCTTTTGGAGAACAGCATACAGGGAATTTAAGATAGGCATCTCAGTATGTACAAAAAGATTTGACCAATGTGTACACCTTTTTGCCTACATGTGTGGAAGAACACAGTCATCAAACTGACTGGACAACTGAGCAGTTCTTTAATAAACCAAAGCACACTGAAATTATCTCAGAGCTGTCTAACAAAGTCATACTGCATAGGACACAGTTTCATATGTCAAGTTCTGAACTGATGGGTCTGAATAAGAGAGCCTTTGCCATGATTTGATTTGTGTTCAAAATATTGATAAGTGTACTACAAGTCCCCTAACGGACATAAAGAAACTCAGAATCAACTATGCAATATTGAAAGAAAAATAAAGGGGCAAAAAAAGAAATATAGATCTTATTAAAGCAAAGACATTTTAAGCTACACTGTTTTTTGGTTTTTTGTTTTTTTTTTTTTTTTTAAGAAAAGCTGGGGGAAAAAAGCAGAGATGACCACAAGGGACTCTTCCCAAAATAAGCAGAAGACCAAACTCTGGACAAAAAAATACTGTCTATTCATGAGTTACTCTGAAGGAGAGTAGAATTGAAAAGAGGATTGGAAACCTAATGAAATGACATATGTACATCTATTATAAGATGTAAATATAAATATTTTGCAATCAGGGACTGCTATTTTAGAGAACTCATTACACATTTTTATACTGTGCAGTGCCACATATTAGGTATATTACAATGTGCTGGATACTTCATCCTCCACCCATGAAGAGTTTCCCTGCTTATCCTGACTTCCCTTAAGAATTTTATATACAAATCATGAATTTAACTTGGACAAAGTATTGATGTTAGGTAGTGGATTGGTGTCTTTGTTTGAAGCCATAGACCTAGAAAATGAAAGAAATTAAAAAAAAAAAACACGAATAAGCCTTTAAAATTCTGGATGTAACATTAGATAGAGATTCTGCAGGCTGCCTTAGAAAACCTCTAAAAAAATGTACACAGATGTGACAGGATGCAAAAGGATTATGAGAAGGGGCGGGGAAGACAACATATTAGACTGCATCTCTTTTGTCTTGCCAAATTAAAATCTTGGAGAACATTTTTTTACCTCACAGGTACATTTCCAATGTATTATGTAAGGTAAAATTTTAGCATAGTCCTGCAGCGGTGAAAGAAGAAAAATTTTCACTTACTAGGAGATCTGCTCTAGTGTCTCCATTGATAGGTAATCTATTATTTTGTGTGGTTTAAGTCACTTTGACAAGTCTGATATCATTTAGCAAATATTTAGAGGATATCGTAGAGAAGATGAACATGGACAATACGGTGGGGCAGAAGCATTCATTTTGTCACCTGGTTTGGATGTTAGGGGAAAATCAAAGGAAAATTTTCACTTAATGAACAAACAAATGTTATTTTTTTACATTAAGACACAGTAACGCATAAGGAAAGAAAGTGGAGCTAAAAGCTCATTTCGGAGTGCTCCTGGATGTTTGAATGTTTTTGCTGACCTTTTACAGAATCACAGGTTAATCCTGAGACTTATTAATGTGAAGTTTAGGTAATTGGGGTTGCTGAACAAGAGAAAACTCAGGCTCAAAAAAAGCAACCATAAATAACTGAATTTGCAAAGTCCATTCTGTTCTTCTTCTTTTCCCTACAACTGGTCTGAGTAGAGATTGTCAGGGTATCTGTATTATAGCCAATTACATTCTGCTTTCAGAACTATTAATTTCCCGATATTACTGTCTAATTCAGTATACACTGAATTAGAAAGGTGAATAAAATACCTACAGGACACAAAATTTGTTTGGCAACAAATGTACACATACTTGCTCACCCACATTTTTTCCCCCTCAAATAATTATTTCAAATTGAAGAAAGCTTACTAAAAGTGTATTGAGAACCAATTATTTTGTTAGTAAAGAGAGAAGAGGTGCAACTGAGCTAAGAATGGATTCAGGAACTGTGTGTTTCAAAACACTTTGACTTTAAAAAAATTTGAGAAAAGATTCTTAGTGTTGATACATATGGGACATTTCAGTTATTCCTGCTCACACACACCTGGCTTCCCTCGTGGTGTAACTATACAAAGGTCAGACTTAACTCTTGCATTTTCTGAGATTTGTACATTATTTTCTTTCTCTTAAATTCTGAACAAAATAAAACCAGTACAATATATCACTGATTCTGCAAGACCAAAGAAAATGCTGCTCAGAGAACTAATAAACCAATTTTAATTCTTCCCCTGTATGTAATGAAATATAACACCATAACATATGTTCTTCTTGAAAACTGGTTTTAAAAAGCAATTAATTTTAAAGAAATCTTAGATTTCATGTTCTATGAGTGTAAAGATACACAATGAAAAGTATTTTAAGTGTTACACATTATAGCCATAGAACATGAAGAGTTTGAATATTTTCCCAGTAAGATT
Source organism: Melanocharis versteri (assembly GCA_013397845.1). Lineage (NCBI taxonomy): Eukaryota > Metazoa > Chordata > Aves > Passeriformes > Melanocharitidae > Melanocharis > Melanocharis versteri. The sequence goes on from VZTG01004423.1 coordinate 18,032, forward strand.
TAATCACACCAAGAAGCATTCGTTTATCATAGTACCATTTCTTTAGCTATTTGTATGCCAGTGCATTTATTTTTACCCACTGCTGGATTTTGTTTCCAGACCTTGAAATGGATGCCATCCCTTGGAGAATAGCTAAGTACTTGGCCAAGGAACTCCTTCTTTTTGTGCAGTATCTCATATCCTAGTCCTGCAGATTCCTACCTGGGTTTGCTGTGGCTTTCATCCAGAGCATTTATAACTCTCAGCGGGTTATTTACTTGACCTTTTCTCTGCAATTTCCTCCTAGTATTTTTTTTGCTTAAACCTCTAGCTTTCTATGGCACCCTTGTCATATGACCAGGGAATTTCAGGTGGGGATGAATAAAGCACATACATGCAGATCCTGTATGCAAATACTTATGCCTTCACCCCTGCAAATGCTTTGTTTGCCATTTTTCACAAACTCGAGCTGCATCTTGTGTTGAGATGTTGCTACAATTGGGAGTGAAATCTTCCCTGATAGCTCCCATTTTCAGAAAATGAAACAGACAACATTCACAAACCTAAGTACACCAGCCATGGAGAAAACCACTATTTAGGTAGATGATTACTGTACAAGAAAATTTTTTTCGAAAATGCAGAACACTGAAATAAATACCCAATAATATGCTGATTTCGAGATATGGTAGCAAGAACATAAGTGCAAAACTTAATGTTTGGGTTTTGTAGGTTCTGCACAAATATTTCATTCCGTTTTATCCATGTAGATTTGTAACACACTCTCCCCACCCCCTCAGCTTTTGCTTTGAGTTTCAAGTAAGAACAAACTCAGATTCTCAAGGCAAAATTGCTGAGTATCACCTGGTTTAATGTTGATATCTTGAAAATCTGCATATTTCACATCATGCAAAATTGTAACATGACCCACTTTGAATACAATTAATTAACCAAAAAGAAAACGGATGTTTCTTTCCCCTTGCAGTATGAAAATTATGCAGAAGCACATTCTTAATTAATCTGTAGAGCTCAAGAATGTTTCGGCCATTCTGTCTTCAGGATATCCTAGCCTAATATTTTTCAGCATGCAATTAGGCTCCCTCACTTTCCGTGAGGGACTTTCTTTTTTGATCCAATAATTTGAGGTTAGAGTAGCTGCACAGTGGAAGTGCTATAAGCCTCATTATTTCTTTGGCAAGCCTCATTGATTCTGATGTTACATGACCATTAATTGCTAGTAATATCTCCTAATCCAGGTGTAATTGATTAACAGTTAGAGCTATTTTTCTGTTTGGTTTAAGAAACTACCCATCCTCATCAGAAAGCTGTGATATCATTAATTCTGCTCTTCTGCTTTAAGTGAAATTAATAATCAATTTTCCTTCTGCTGTCCTTAATTTATACTGTGATAAATACAAAACAGTCTATTTAGAATGGCAGGGAAATTACATGGTAAAACAGATTCTTAAGCACTAACTGGAATCAGCTCATTCATGGTACTGAGTTAAAAAAAAAGAAGTATGATCAGAGCACTTTAAATCGACTGTATAATCAATTATGGAGGATACTGCAAGTGCCCAGCACACCTTCATAACAAAAGTATTGATCCTACCAGTACATCTATAAAAAAAAGGCTTTTGGGTTAATTATGTTCCTTTTTGACCTTCGGAGGAACAATTCTAAATATAAATCTTCCCAATTGTACCAATGTATAGCACAAAACCATATATTCAGACTCAGTGCTTAATGATGCATCATTCTTTAGCAAAACTGACTTCATTGTGAGCGTTTGGTCTGGAAACTGTACAATATAAAGACCCTGGAACAGCTTTGCAAGCAGAGAATGGTGTATTTTTATCCCTGTGTCAGCCTCATGTCTGCAGCACATCACGGACACCAGTAGTAATCTGATGTTTATTATCTGAAGCACTTATGTACTAATGACTGAGGACTGATTAAAAAATGAGGTCCTAACCTACACTACATTCCACAATCCTTTTGAATAATGATAAATTTTTTCCTCTTTGATACTTTACTGATGTCTTGTATCTATGCCAAGTCCTGCAGATTGTTCACAGAACTAGCACTTCTGTGCCTGTTTTGATAGGAATGGAGTTTACACAACAGTCTGTAACCAGCAAAGCTCCATACTAATTAGTAAATCACGTTGTTAATACCTCAAGCCTGACCATCGAGCGGCAAACTGCATACCTTGCTGCCCCCTGCTGAAGCATAACGAGCTCACTGTTCTTTATGTCTAACAGTAAGTGAAACAAGACAGCGCTGATATGTGGGAAAAACAAACAAACAAACAAACAAAACAACAATAAAACAACAATATACCAGACCACTCAACAGTATTTTATTCTTTGGCTTGTGCGTTCTTATTTGTCTTATTAATACTTAACTACCTAATTGCAAGGTTGGTTCATGGTTCAGTATAACCTGGTTTCGGTAAATGCATGATGCAGGGTAATATGGAAATTCAGATTTTAGCATTAAAATCATGTTCTTATTGTATTTTGTATTTTCTTCAGTGACACTAGTAAAATATGCCTTTTATTTTCACCACAGAAAACAGTTAGCTCTAACTACAGAAAAAAACCCCAGCATACTGTTTCCATTGTTAATCACACTAATGAATACTTAGCATAGGATTCAATACATAGTGTATATGATAGTGAGTAATATACTGGAGATAGTTATTGTGCTATCGATTTTCTGAAGGCACAGATAACAAGTAATACTGGATAGAGATAATGATCTAAAATCAATTGCTGACTAAAAACTGACTTATTGCTTACATATTGAGTACTCCCAAAGACTACTCTTGGAGGAAAGTGGTTGCAGAGTAAGAAAATGTTAACAGATTTCATTTTTATTTTCCTTTCCTTAACTTCTGTTTTAATAACCCCGTGAAATAAAAACATAAATAGTTATGAAATAACTTTCTCACATCTCTCACCTATGTCTTTAGTCAAAAGTTTAATGTAAGTTTGGTGCAAGGTTTTACCATTCTGACCTGAAAGGAGGCTTTATATCCATTTTAGAAACAAGGGAAGAAGGAAGATAACCCTTAAGTGGAACAGACACTGGTTTATCTCCATTTTCAAACTGAGAAACTGCTGCCAAAACCATCCTGAGAATGGCTGGATTTAAACAATGACACAATATCTCCTGAGACCAAGAAGAAGGAAGACAAATAAATGAACAGAAACAGAATTGTTCAAATCTGAACAATTGGTTGAAAATACATTTCATGGCAGTCTGATGTGAGGGTAGGGAGAGAGAGACTCGAGGTCTGTAACTGTTATACAGTTTTTCTGACCACTGGCTGTCTTGTCAACATTTTCCCTGTTTTATTTACCCATTGCTGGTCTATGAGAATCATCTGTAGAAATACACTGTGTTGTAGAAGCTACCCATTTTCACTCAGCTAGCTCTCTTTTGTTCAGATTCATTTTGGCTCATTCCTAGAGGCTCACCACTTTGACTCACACCAAAGTGTGACTTAGCTGCCTTTGCCTTCTGGGTGGACTATGCCAGCCCTTTGTGCCTCACTTTAACTTGTGCCCATCTGCTTCCCTCCACTCTGCTTAGTGGAAGGCAGCATATGGCCATAAGTGCCTAACTCTGATTTCTTGCCACACCTTCAATTACACTGCCATATGTTCTGGTATCATACTGTAATTGCTGATAGTTAGTGCTAGAAATACAAAAGGGGCATTTCACAAGCCAACAGGTTTACTTCTGCTATGTAATAAAGCTGAAACAGCTGTCACTGTACCGTTCTCCAATAATCTCCTGACTTGCTCTGCACACAAGGCTTTCATAATTTTATGTATTTAAAATCATGCGATCAATCCTTGCTTATCATTTTTCTCTTCTCATCACTTTAAGATCAACAAAGAGAAAGCTTATTTTCACATTTTTCTGTCGCTTCATATTTTCCTTGTAACCCCTTATTCTCCATGGGAACCTCTTTGGGTCCTTGTTACTAGGGAGAATATACATCAGAGGTGTCAGAGAACAATGCAACTATTCAATTTTACAAGGATGTTATATTCTAGGGAATGCTTTGCTTTTTTAACTACATTACATTGCTGCCTAACTAAGAAGATCTAAACCCCACTGTTTTTGCTGTAATAAGTAGGACAGTACTCCCTGTGATATTTTTGCATTGCAAGCATATGGTTGTAGTTTAGAAAATCTACTGGAAGAACATTTGTGCAGTGTGCAAGTACTCTGGATTTCTATTATTCATGGTGACAGTGTAAAAGCTTCCACTTCCTTTAAATCACGTTTAATGCTATCTGGCATTTTTTGTCTTTCTGTTTTTTCCTGCTGCTTCTTCTTTTTTTTTTTTTTTTTTTTTTTTTTTTTAATAAATTTCATTGATTACAAAACAACTTACTTACACATGGAAAATGGAGATGTCTTAAAAATTAAACTATAACCTTAGGGAAAACCCTCTGTATGGATACCAGAGCACAGGTTCAGTAGCTGGATTGTAGTAAGCACACAAGACAGGTGACTGTCCAAAAAGGAGTTACTCGTGGCACAAGCTAAGCAACATGAAACCAGCAACACATTAGTTTATTTTAAGATGGTGGTTCACACAAAATGAGTTTTTTCACAGGAACACAAATACCAGTTTCAGCAATAATATAGTTTACATCCCACATGGAATCTAGCATAAGAGGAAAGGGTAATGTACTTCTGATAGGCCTTGTTTTCTGGAGTGCTGTTTATCTATGTATATTTATCTGTCCAACTTATCTAAGTATATACCTATACTTAGATACTCATGAAAGATTTTATGAGTCTGACCTTGTCATATAGTAGCCAATGATCGTTCATATTTTTAATCTTACATTGTCAGTCCTATTGCCAAGATGGAATTATTATAAAGCCATCTCTTTCGCTGCCCTACTATGTAATTCACAACTAATGAAACCAAATGTTTCTCTTGCTTTCTATTGTTGTTTTGTTTTATTTTGTATTTTGATTTTGTTCTGTTTTGCAACTGCTTTACAAAGCTATTTGTTGGTTCTGTACAGAACTCTTCATTTGATATAGCATGCTGTCACTTAAATCAGAAAATCAACTGCTCACTCATTTGACTCTACAAGTTGCTGACCTCTGCTAATCTTTCCTCATGAGTTTAAGTAAATTGCCCTTTCTGTTGGAAAGATGAAGGTTACTTATTCTTCAGCCCCTTGCGTCTGGCATGGGCCACAAGCATTATGTCAGATCTGGGCCACTCTACTATAATGGGCTGACGTGCCAGCTAAGAATGTCTTCCAGACTGTCTTGCCTATATATTGACTTGTTTGTTGTTTCTTTTAATGATTCTGCCTAATGATTGCTTTATCACCTCAAGATTATTTTTAAGATGAAGTATGTTTTTTTAAATTCAATTCAAAGCAACATCCTTTGTCTCCTTTTTCATTTTCAGAGAATAACCTTTTTATGGGACTGTATTTGCTTTTATTTTTTTTTCCCAGATGGCCAGTGCAAAAGGATGCTGATCTTTGTTGTATTTTCTACACTGTAAGAACATCTGCAAATATATAATGGACACAATACTGACAGCTTTCTGCTCAATCAGCTCCAAAGAATTGCAATAGTATAACATAACATCTAAATATATTCAGTATTAGACAAAATATTCATTTATTATTGAAGAAACATTTAATAATATCTAGGGTAAAGTTGACATAATTATGATTATTTGGAGTCGAGTCATTTTGTTCTAGATTCCCCTTCAAATGAGGTGCTGTATAAAAGGCTAATTAAGCTAAAATTATATTAAGGTAAATATGGTCTATAGAAATACACATTAATAATCACTGGGACCTCCAGGTAACATGGTACGATTATTCACCATAACTTTCAGCAATTACACAAATCATTTTTAGCTTTTACAAAAGCAGTAGTTAGACGTGTTTTTTAGACCTAATGTGTCTCATTATGCCATTTTTAATGAATTGGTTGGTTAATATTTTGTTTCAAAAAATTATCTCTCACTGTAACCATTTCCCCTAATTTTTCTTCTATAAGGAGAAGTATGTGTGGTGTCTGAAATTCATGGTTCTTGCTTTAGATCATAAATTTCAGCACAAGACTTGTACAAGTAAAAGATCTGGGCCTTTTAACCTGACATTCTAAAGTCAGTGCTTCTTGGCTGCAGAATTACTTCTCTTCAGGATTTTAAAATACAGTGCCTTTTACACTGTTGAAAATTAAACTAAATGTTATTTAATTACTTTCACTTTTAATTAACTTCTATTTGTTCCTATGCCGTAAGATTTGGTTGGGGATTGTGGAGAGAGTGCTGCCTATGCTCTGCAGTGTCTGTGCCCCATTATTTAAAACAATGTAATGAAGTACTACTCTTTATCTACTAAATTCCACAATACAGTAAGAAAATTATAGAAGAGGAAGAGGAAACACATTAAAGAAAACCCTGACGATAGTGCTGAAAAAAAATACTGGAGACAGTCATATCCTCTGCTACACATAATCGTGCTTCATCCAAGAGATTTGCCTTCTTTTTCCAAGAATTTGCAAGAGTGACAGCAAATCTGTGACCACATTAGTCATTCTGTCAAGGATGGAAAAACCTAGAAAGAAAAAAATAATAATTGCCAAAGAAAACAGACACAGGCCTCAGCAGATATAAATTGGCAATGCTGTTTACTCCACGCGCTCTACGCAATATGTTCCAGCTGTGCTCATGTCATTCAAGTGTCCAACTCCGTCTATGCAGACTATTCTGAGGCTCCTACCTAATCAGCGTGTGGAAGCACAGCATTCCATTTGTTCAATTTGCCTGCACAGAGGAAGACATGACAGATGCATTTGAAGTAATGCTGAAAACTGCCATGAACAGGGCAGATACCAATCTCGGCTAACAAGTGAATATTCTAATGCCACAACAGCACATAATCACTCACATTTATATTCTGCTATTTAATGGTGACGTTATGTGAAGGCTCATCTATGAGAAGCTCATACAGTCATCAGATGATAGAGGAGAATTCCAGGTAAGGAACAGAGCTCCAAACAGTTGTTGCAGTTTGTACACAGTTTTTAAATGATCCTGATTGCTTTCTGTGGCCTTCCTACTATGTTTTGCTTGTGAGTCACATACGAATTGCAGTATTCTATTTTATTTACATTCATCCTTTACAGATGATGTAATATGATAAAGGCCTAACATAAAACAGTTCCTGAAAAAGTATTGTATTTCAATTTAGTGTAATCTATAAACCATCAGCAAAGCAGCTTTACAATTCACCAACATTAATAGTTCCATACATGCGAATAGTACAAACAAAGTTCGCCTGAAAATGTCTTCATGCCCTTCATCTCTTTTGTTTCTTATTCCTCATGGTAGACTCCAAATCTATGTGAGTTATCTGTGGAGTTCTTTTCAGAAAAATACAGTGTTCTGCTTGATATGATTCTGCCTAGAGAAAACAAAAGCTACACCAGCGGCTCAGTATTTCCTGAATACTAAATTCATTATGAATATACACAGGCACGTTTCAAGGGGAGATTTGCTACTGAGAATAAAGTAATCATATATTTTGGACCAGCACTAAATATTTAATAGACATTTGCCTTTACAAAAACAACGTGTTCCATAATCACATACACTTTTTATCGGAACTTGGTATTTAAAGTACATAGATTTTTAGCTATAATAGAAAATATATGTACTTAAACAGTACAAGGACTTTCAAAACTTAGATTCATAACAGTAAAGAACTGGAAATTACTATTCATCGTCACTCCAAGTCTTATATAAGTATCTGAAATTGATTAATTGAAGCAGAAAAAATAAGATATGAGATGGAAAGCAAGGGATATTAAAATATCTCGCTTTCACACTGAGCTCCTGCTAAGCTTGGAACTTGATGTGACCTGTGAGCTGGGGGGCCCTTGTCCACACGCATGACACCAATCATTCAATCGATCCATTACAACAGTCTTTTGCCAAGTTGCAGTGGAATTCTGCATCTGATTCGTCCCTCCAAAACACGTCAGGATGTCGACATTCAGTAGTCAGAAACAGAAAGAGGGAAAAAACAACCCCGCTAGGTTACATCACACTTTTCTTTATTCCCCCAGTCACACCACCACATGGGGCAATTGACAAAACATACACGTTTTAGTTACGGCCATTTTAGTCATGGTTTCTGAGTACTCATCTTGCCAGGGCTTGGTACAAGCTTTTCACTTTGGTTCAGCACAGGTTCGAAACAGACTAATTGTCAGACAACTTAATCAGGCCAGCAAGCGAGAATAGTTTGTCATCCTTGTGCTCCAAGAAGACAGTGTTGGCTTTCCCAGCAAGTAACACCCTCTGCATCAGTGTGAGCATGGAACTGTCTAACCCCAAGGGAAGATTTAGGAACCACTCTGTCATGAAGGGTCACTTGCTGTGTCCTTGGGCTCCTTTGAGGTCGAGGAAAGTAGCTGCAAATGTGTAACTGCACATTTCATTTTCATTTGAACATAAAATTAATTTTCAAGTGAGCTTGTACCTTTGTGAACACCATGTGATGGAGAAGCATATACTCTGCTGGCTCAGTGTGACATGCTCTTGAAGTGACTCATCTGACTGCAAAGGAGATCCTTAGGCCTCAGTTCAGGTTCTTAACTAACCTCATGGTTTTTTTCCTTCTCTAATGAAGTTTTTAACATGCTTGCATTTCGGTTGTCCTTTGTTTTCTTTATAGACGAAGATTGCATAACAAATTTCTCCACCTTATTTTACATCTTTTGGAGGAAACTAACCGAATAGAAGGGAGATGAAGCTAAATAAAAAATAACATATATGAAAAAATTTAAAACATTCTGAAACACAAGCTTCTGTGAATCATCCATTCGTATAGTCATACGCACAAAAAGTTTGTTACAGTAATAATACACAACTTATCTGTGAAAAACAAAACCTTCAAAATGCAAGAGCTTCCAAAGAATATTTAAAACAATTTTTTGTAACAGCAAGTGACCTAAGAAACTATTTTGCCTAAATTGACTAAAGATTTATGGCAAAAGCAATGATTTCCTCCTCCTCTTCCACTTCCATAATACAAGAGTGGAAATATTTATTTGATTGGTCAGCATAAAACGTACTAAAAGAAAATTCATGCCTTAGTATTATGAACTGTCACAAATGTCCTGCAGTCCAGAATTTTTTTCCCCTTCTAACTTAGGTATCATTTTGCGGAAATCATTGAAAAAGCATACTGACAACCAGTGAAAAAAATTTAAAACATGGAAAGAGAAAACAGAAAGGAGATAAAGAGGTCACTGAAATTTAGTTAGTCATATTAGCTTGAACAGTATTTCTCAACTGCATTGTTGCTTTGTAAAGAAGCTGGAACAGAAGGACAAAGATGTAAACTCCCATAGTGATCTGACTGAAGACTTAGAAAGACATGAAAATTTTTTCATAGCAATAATAAAATAGTCTTAGAAGGATTTATAGCAAAATGGAAATCTCTTTTTGGAATAATACATTTATATACAACTATAAATACCAGGTCAGCAGTGAAAAACCCAATGGCTCTTTGTTGATCAGAATAGAGTGAGTACAAGTCAGGCTCTTTGGCAGCATCGAATAGGCACATTTATACTCCTAGAAATCTTTAGAGTCATTGCTCACAGTGCAACTGGGACATAGGTAGGAACTGACCATTTTGGAATGAGACAATGGGTCTTCAACTTGGTAACCTGGTGCGGTGTCTATTTCTCCCATGCCAGAGCACGGATAAGAGCTAACACAAGATTCATCATAAGAATTTGCAGTTCTTTCATATGGCTCTCTCAGCCAGATGAACATGCAGCCTTATTCCAGTTTTTGTTGTTCTTTTTTTACAAAACAGAAGAAAATAAAATTAAAAAAAAATACTGCTGTGGGGTTCTCCAATATACATTTCAATGTACCATTCTTGGAACTTAAAAAAATTATTAGCTTTGGATAATTTATTACTTACCTCATAATACTTTAATTATGGGTATAAGGGAAATAAATCACTTAAATATATTAAATACATTAAAAATATATTTAAATCACCAAAACATATTAAAAGTATATTCTTCACTCTTATTTCTTGTAGGAAAGTAATTGCACAGGTAATAATACTTTTGATAGCCTTGTAAGTAGACAGAAATTAGGATATCATTATAAAACAGCATGTTCCATTGAAACTCTGCCTTCATAGTAAAAGTGCCAGTAAGTAGCAATAACCATCAATAAAAGCAGCATGGCTAAATTTAAAATAAATCCATAATTTGAAGAAGTATACAGTGAGGAAATTAGCACAACAAAAAGGAGTCAGTTTTGCAGAGAATTAGAACCATGTTAATCACAGACAGGCAAAACATTTTGCCAATGTAAACTTATAGAGTTTCTGAAAAAGACATGAGACCCCCAAAAAGAGAGCAGAAGGAACCTATAATGAGCACTAGAAAAAGCAGTTGACATAGATATTAACAGATACTGCTGTGAAAACTGAAAATAAAATAAAGAGTATTTTCTGTCTGGTATAAGCCAGTTTCAAAAACTGGGAAAGCAAATAGCACGTGAACATGATTATGGATTTTTGAAGGGTGGATTGCAACGAAAAGAAACAGTATATGATAAGAACTAGCTTAACACCAAATTCACTTTGCCTCTTTTCTGCTGCTCATTTGCATACAACCAATGTAGTCCCAGAGTAACTACTCTTTTTATCTATGCATATGTTGGTTTCTCACCAATCAAGTGGCACAAAATCAATAGAACATATCAATGAGCATGAGATGATCTTTTGAGGAAGGTCTTCCTGAAACAAAAAGGAAAATCATATCCAACAACCTTCTGTACCACAGACAAAAAAGATGGAAAGAGTGATGTGGGTAGCAGAATGTTTAAGACTGAGACAAAAATGTGTCGACACAAGTGGCTGCAGAAAGAGCTGAAACCAAAATTAAATGTTCTGAAGGTCTCATAAGTTCACCAGAGGAAACTGAGAGGACAAACCTCTTCAGCTGGGGTAAGTCAGGACAACAATTTGGCCTCTGTGGCAGCTCTGCCTGTTCATCCTTTCTGCACAGTAATTTTGCGTTTACAGGCCTAATCCATAGAAAACAAGAGCCATGATATATCACTGCACACAAAAGATGCTGTGACGAAATGGGGTTTATTTATTTGTGGTCAAAATATTCCATCCATCAGTTTCGCCACAAAAATGTAACAGACTACTCCATGTCTTCAAAATTACACCAGCTTCACAGCTAATATCGCAACATTAACACACTTTCTGGTTTCAAAGTATTTGGAAAACTTCGGGCTTTTCTTCTTCTACTGACTGTCATTTAGTCTTTTCCTACTCTTATGGGTGCTTTTTTCCTTTTTTTTTCAGCTTTGACTAAGGAAACAAAGGAAACTAAGGAAACCCTTCAATTTCCAATGAAAATAGGAGATTACCAGATCATGAGGTCAAATTGTTCAGTATCTTTCCTTAAATTAAATGCATGTATACATAAAGACAATTGGATTTTTTTTCCCCAGGGGTTCTTTGTTATTACGAAAAGGACAGAACCAACATTTTCAAAAATGTTGGAGTAGTGCTGGACAGCAGAGGAGTGCATGTTGCCATATGAAAAGAAATTTTTACACCCTTTGTGACACCATAACTGTCATTTGTTTCCTTAATCTTATTAGGCTGTGTTTGCCTTGTCCCAACTACAATCGTGACTTTTTATCTCTCTTCATTGATTGCTGTATTCAAGTTGGTAGATTGTTAGATTTGTTTTATGCAACTACTTCATAGTAGAAGCCAGTAAAATGAAACTTCTCTGCCTCTGTACCTCTCCTGTTGCAACGAATCACAGGCGCTGTGTAGATTCCTCCTCAATCTTTATGTGCCCTGTTGCAAAAACCGGAATGATCACTTGGTCTCATAAGAGGACACTGCCTCCTCTCAGGCTTGTCACTCACTGGGCTGATATCCTTTTCAAGAAAGGTGTATTTTTCCCAACAGTTTATGCTTGGGTACTTGAGCATGTACTGAGGAAAGATTTCTTGATGTTTCTTTGAATGGCTTGAATCAGGCTTCCCAACCCCCTCCTGTCTGCAAGGCAGAAGGAATTGCATCATTGCAAGCAGCACAGCCAGCAGCTCTTTTTCAGGGTGAAAATATCCCTCTCTATGTGCTCTCTTGATTCATAATATAAATATGGGTTGCTGTCTTTCACCTGCACTGGCCATTCTCCTGAGGCACTGTTGCAGCTTGAGCTGCTCTGAAGGTTGAGAGACTAGATACACTGCTGTACTTGCAATTCCTCTCACTCTTTCAAATGCTTGATCTTAGATCTCTGACTGTTACAATGCCACAATAGCTCAAAAAGACTGTTAGCTAGCTCATAAATCAGCTGGCTTCTTTCTTATTCTTTGATTTGGCATTTCTCTGAGGGAGCTGGAATACCTGAAAAGTCAAAACCTTCACTGGAAAATGCTTTTTTCCTCCCCAGATCTGCTTCAACTTACTTTTTTTCCCTTCCCATTATGTGTGAACATCTGGACTTCATTGAGGTTTTCCTGAGGTTTTTTTCTGGTTTTTTTTGTTTTTTTTTTTTATTATTATTCAAAGCTTTTAATGTTATAGCCTTCTCTTAGTAGTCATGTAAATCAGTCATGAAAAATGTCTCATGTGCACTTTTAATTTTTGAACCCGATTTCTTAAAAAAATAAGGCTTATTTAGTCATTCTACCAGACTATTATTTCTTCACCATAAAAATTTTGAATCTTGGCCAATTTCAACTGTGCAAAAATGGAGAGGCACAATCTAAAAAATAGCAATATTCTACACCGATGAAAAAGAGTAGTGGTCACCTAACAGTCAGGGCATACGTACAAATATCCACAAGAATGTAAAAGGCCACAATATGAATTCAAGAGACTGTTGGCCTCTCAGCTGGCCATTTAGCTCACTAACTTATCAGCCAAACAGCACATATGTAGCTCCAAATCAACTGTAATACACACTGTCTCTTTCCCATCTAGTACCTAAAAAAAAAAAAAAAAATGGGTGGAAGGAAAAGAAATAGAGAATGAAGAAAATTGAAAATGAAGTGATGGTGAGAACATGGTGGCATAAGATAGTGATTTCCTATGGTTGTAGAATATATCTGACAACAGCACAACACAGGCCTTGCCCGTGCTCAAGTTCAGCTCCTGAGCCCAAGCACAGCTGGGATGTCACACACTGCACCATTGGAGAGATGTCCTAGCAGAGAGGAAGGTCAGCACCTTGGTGGTGCCGATGGACTGAGACCTCACAGCTGGAGATGATATTTAAACTAATGCAAAGTAGGGTTATTGATGCCTTTTCCCCATGCTATGGGGTTTTTTTGGTTTTTTGCGGGGGGGATATCAGTTTAAGTTTAATTAGAGGCATGGAATATTGGGTAAGAACAGCGAAACTAGGGTAGTGCCTAGGCTGTACTAGTTAGGCTGGTAACTCATTCCCCACTTCCAGTGAGATAAAGAAGAGAAACAAAAAATGAAAAACTCATGGGTTGGGATAAGAACAGACTAATAATTGGAAGTCATGATGATGATGATGATGATAAATGCCAGTAGTAATATAGATATATTATTATTAAAATGGTTCATATAATATTAATACTACATGATTATGATAATAATTAAACCAGTGTTGAAATCCCAGAGGTGATGAAGACTTTAACTATGTGTATAAACCTTTACAACATGCCCTTCTGTTACCTTACCAGAAAATGACAGTTGTCATAAGGCTAACAGGTACAGCAAGTTAAAAACATCACTTCTCATTTTGGCCAACATTTTCAAGGGCAGTAATTTCCATTGTAAATGGTGACATCTGACATACCTCATTTCCTGCAAATGTAGGATGTTAGTGTAAGATGGTGAAAAATGGATCCTGAAAGGCTGATAATAGCCCCGTAGTTTATTGATAACCTTGGATGAGGGAGATAGCTAGGTATCTGAAGATAGATTTCTTTTCACCCTTTTCTCTTTTGGTTTTTCCATGTTAAAGCTCAGAGATCATACAAAATCTCCAAATACAAATAAAATGTTACCAAGGAATCTTCAGCAGCTCTTTTTTGGAATTAAAATATCACTTGTGATATCACAGATGATCACACTTTTTGGTTTTGTTTTTAATTCAATTTTTGTGTTTTATTTCGTATTTTTTTTAATGAAACATCACTTTAGACAGCATTGATTACAACTGAATATGTTTCCCAAAATTTGTTGCCCCATTTGGGCAAAAACCCTAAACACTATTAGTTTAAAACAGAACTAACATTTGCATCTGTACTTTAGATTGAGGACCATTTGTTGTGATACCAGTTGCATGTGTACACAGTGTTTCACCTGGCTGGTATTAAACAAAGGTTCACAAAGACTTCACTAATTTGCTCAGTGTTAGTCTGTTTCCTTGCACAGAGATAGAAAATCATCAGGAGGAAACTTACAGCAGCAATATTGGGCATTTCAATACCACTTTTAAGGTGAATAGGGGGTTAATAGCAGTCTTACAGTCAAACACTTCCATCATTCCATGTAAAACTATTTTTGCACTTAGATATTCTGAGTAATTGCCTTTAAGTATGAATGTATTTGTGAGCAATCACACAGAAATAAAAGAGACTCACTTTAATAATCTTCCTAATAGATTGTGATAGACAATTTGAAGTAGCCTGAGATTGTCACAGTGTTTTAAATTCTCTGTTATTCTTTTTCACTGTGAAAAGCTTGTGGATCAAAGAAAGCTCAATGCCCCAGACAAAAGATCATGAAAATATGCACTGTTCTTTTTCTTTTTTTTCTTTTCTTCTTTTCAGCAGATTTAGAAACTATGAAAAGACATTATTGTTGAAGGAAACTCAAAGTCAGCACAACTCCTTGAACGAGGCAATTTAATACCACACAAAATTATAGATGAACGAGAAAAAGGTAGAAGAATTTGCAGTAAATATATACCTTCTGTTCAGATGGTTGGGAGGGGTTTTTTTCCTCCTTATTTTTCATGGAAAAATTCAGAACAGTACAATAGTGCTTAGAAAGAAAGAGTGTAGGAGAAAATAAGACCAAATGCACCCTGGAAAATCCTTCTGCAATTTACAAAAGCAATTGCTAACTCATTTGTGTGTGCCTGTCAGTGTGTGTATATGTGTCAGTGTTTGTGTGCATTGCGTAAAGTGAAAAACATAAAAGAAAATATCTTGACCAGAATTCAGTCTGGACCCTTCTGCATTCTAATTCAGCCGTCTCATCAGTTGATGCATTAAACCTGCTGCTTTTCTGTGAGAATATCATAGTCAGCCTACCCTACTCTCTGAGAATACAAGCCTAGCAGCCTCTTCAATGGCCTACTCATATATTATTTCGCTAAATAACAGAAACATTTACAACATGAATGTATTCACTGTTCCATCTTCCTGGCTTTAATTAGCCATCTTGAAGACTGGGCATTACTCTTTGATTAAAAAACATTTCCTGAAATGAGGGGAAAATCCTCTGGGAAACCCTGTTTCCATACTCATAATTTCTTCTTATGTTAATCAGGTCTTTGCAGTATGTGTTGACTACACGAAAGATAAAAGACACTAAAACAGACCAGACAGAAGGCAGCATTAAAAAAAAAAAAAGTTTAATTAGCATCTATTATTTGCAAGCCTATGTGATATCCCCATTTACATACTACCATGACTTTAAAACTATTACACCCCAGTTGAGTCTGTGCCAAACTGTCAGCTAAGCTGATTTATTCTTTACTTGCTTAAATTAAATAATTATTTTACTAAAAATGAGAAGTTATTTGTGAGCACTCTTTTTGTTTGAAGTCCAAATCCCATACACTAATTAAGTTTGCAGCCAAGGATAGAATCCTTATTATACAGTATAAAATCAACATTTTTCAGCAGCCAATTATCATGTTACCTATTTCGAAACAGAACTCTTTTGAGGAAATATATCATTTAAACTATTCTGTGTGCTTGTTAAATAGCTATGGTCCTCAAATGAAATAAGTTAATCAAAAGGCATTCTAGAACCTTTGAAATTAATGGGAGGCTTATACAGACTAAAATAAAGAATATGTTTCACCCATGATGTCATATTTGTGCTCGTGTCTGTTCTTCAGCATATGAGAGAAATATACTGAATTTGTTGCTTAAGGTAACTGCAAAAGGGACAAGTATTTGAGAATCCTTGAATAAAAGAGTACTCACTAGTACTGTATTAGTACCCCTTAAAGAGTACTGCTGCTGAGCAAACTTCTGAAGATATGAAAAAACAGAACTAAAATGTGGCTTCGATCGTCTGTTACAACTTCATGGGTCATAGACTTCATGAGATCATAAACAGAGGATCACTGATCATTCAGTCTCACTTTTTGAAAAAGGAAAACCTAGACTCTAGAAAATGAGTCTTCAGCTGACTGTGCACTCATGCATATGTGTGTACCCAGAGCTCCTTCTTCCTGCAGGACACAGCTCTGTAGTGCAGGGAGCTCAGCCATGCAACACCGTGTTTCTCTCCTGGCCTTGACTTAGCATTTCTGGTTGATATCAGCCAGTCTAGAGTACAATTCAGGTATTTTTAAAATTGTTTGGCCACCACAAGTGATCTGGAATATCACAACAAAAAGCAGCACTGTAGAAATTGGAGCACAGCAAACCTGACGGGACGAGAGGTGTGGAGAGGACACTTCCCTTGCTGCAACAAAACCTTTTTCCTCCTTAGCAAATTTAAAACATGTGGTATATTTTTCATCTTCCCAGTCCTTTCTGCTGATTACAAATAATACAAGTAACAATTGTTATGCATATACCTAGATTTCATAGTCTCAATGTTCTGGTGTATTTTTCATACGATGTGTGAAAAGCAGTATGAAAACACAATAATTCAAATTCTTGTGACTGTTCATGGTGACCAGAAAAGATGCATATTCTTTCAAGGGACAGAGCTTCTTTCATATTAACTCAAAAAGAAAAAAAATAAACCCATTAATTTATTTCAGTAATAACCAGAGATTTCTGTGAAGCCAAAACCAGAACACATCCTGAAAGATCACATTTGGAAAATGAAAACAGCAGTTTGTGTCTGCTTTCTGATGCCCTTTATTCTCAATAGCATGACAAAAAGAAATTATCTTTTTCATGTTAAGGACTTTTCATTTCTATAAAGAATGGATTCTTATTGGGCACAAAATCAATTTTTATCTGTAAACTGTTATTCAACAATTTCTTTCGTAAATTTTAGTCAATGCTAATGGATATGTAGCAACATCAAACATGAAAATAAAATCAGAGAGCCGAATTTCCTACTACCTTCTACTGTTGGCACGTATTTTGCAAAAACAAGGTAGAACACTAGCAAATCACATTAATTGCTACATATACATCAAAAATAGAAATGGTTTAAACCTGAACAAAAGAAGGAAATAAAATCTTACATGTGTTGTAATATAAGTGAGGCAACTGACGGCACTTTTGTGCTTCCTCAGCATGCATATAAATCACCATGCAGAACATGGTGCAGTCACAAGCTGGAGTTCTGCCCTGCCTCCCCACTATGCTAATATAACTTAGGAAGCTCAACAGGTCTTCAGGGGTCAGGCCATTTGTATCATTCTGAAGGCTCTTATCATCCTATTTCAACCTTACACAAATTAAAATGGAGGCCTACATATTCAATACGATTCACCTGAAATAAAATCCAAGGCACATGCAGTGTATTTTCAAGTTGTGAGATATTGCAATTGTTGCTCGTATTCTCTTATTTGATACTTATTGTTAATTCAACCTTAGAATGATAGAAAAACTGGTAAAATTGCTTTGCATATATTTAATTATGCTGTTCTCAGGTTGCTCAGATGCTTCAGTGACTGCTTAGAGCAAATTGTTTTCCCTGAGGTTGTATGGAACAACAGTAGCAGAGTTTTCTAGGGTTTATAAAATTATTTATCTTATACAGGAAAAAATATGTAGTTTCAAGCCTAGAAAGCTGAATTTTTGTAACACCGTATTGTGAGGCCAAACCTAATGATCATGTATCAAAACCTGTCCTAAAAGACTAAAGATTTAGGACAACTGGGCCTAACTACTGGTTGTTGATAAATGGAACAGTGATACAGTTCTCAGATAATGAAAAACTAAACAAAATCTGTAATAAAAAGCAATTATTTTCAGTCTTTGAGCAGTGTTCTTTTCTTTTGACAATTATATTCCCAGTTAGAAATGTCCAAGGCATTGAGTAGTAAGCACTACAAACTAGAGTCAAGTAAGCTTTTTAAAAGGAGTATTAACACACTTAACTTTTTATTCTGCTCATGAGATCCACACAGTTTTCCCTCTCAGTGTATTATTATTTGTCTCTGGTTTGTTTATAAATTAAGTCTTTTCTTTGTATGTTCTAACACCAGTGATGTCTGCATTAGGTACCATCATCTGTAGCTTTATTCATATGCCTTTCTTATTCAACCAGTAATATTTAGGCAGATTGATAATGACTGATCAGGTCAGTCTTATTACAGTTTATCTATTCCTTAGTGGACAATTTTCATATTTTTAAGAGTACATTTCAAATGTCAAATCAGCATTTGAATACAGGTGAGTTTAAATGTGAAACTTGTGAAATAGCCTCAGTGGAAAAGGAGAAACCCATCCAAATCACATGCAATTGCAGTGAGCAGTAGCTACTGTCCTTTAGCAGCCACAGGAAAAAAACCTCCTCAGCCCTGATTCTGAAACAAACCCCACATGTGATGCCACGTGGTGGTGCTGGCAACTACATGAATCTCTAAAGGTGATCTGCTCCTGTTGTGCTTGTGGCAGCACTAACATCATAATCCGTAATTTCATTATGTTTACTTAACTCACACATGAATCATTTGCCAGTTGCAATCTTCAGAAGCAAAACGGACTTAGTGTTCTGTATGAAGCATACTGAAAACAAACAAAGAGAAAATCTGTTTTCATTAATAGTGCTGCCAAGTTCTGTTCATATTGGCTTCCAAGGACCATATTTCTCTTATTTTGCAATTATTTAAACACCTGCAGAGATGAGCTGGTTGCAACATGAAATATGAAGTTGTTTTAATTCACAGGTTCGGAAAAAGCAATATGTTTTCATATTAGGGAATCTGTCTTGTTTATCTTTGTTCCAAAAATGCTATTTTCTCCAAATTTGAAAATTTATTTTTCATTTCATCTGGTTGGTTTTTTTTTTTTAATAGATAAAAATTACTGCCGTCTACAGCTTTTCTTTTAATGTTTTTTTTTTTCACCTCTTCGTTTTTCCTCTTTGTTGCATTTCAAGTTCATGTACGGAAATGTTTTGAAACAAATAAGTAAATTACTAGCAAAACTTCATCTATCATGTTTAAACATTTCAAATGTTTTCTAAAAAGAGACAGTTTAATTTTTCATTTTCTTGATAATTTTTTTCCAATATTGTAAGAAAAAAGTCTAAGATATCTTTTTAAAACTCTTTTTTATGGATTTAAACACCAATTCTTCTTCATTAATTGAAAAAGTTAGACTTGCTTGGATACAGAGCTTTCTGTATAGTGTTTCTTATCCAATAAACACTCAAAATATTGTATCATTCAATTTCTTTTCTCAACACTTCCCTTGATAACTGCCTGCAATTTTAAACTCAAATTGCATTTTTCCAGGATGGTGGGAGTGGAGAGTTTTATACAAGAAAGGATGAGAACTTTTTTGTGGTTTTGAGGAGGGTCGTGGGAGAGTTCTTTTTTTCTTTTTCCTTTTGGTCTCATGGCAGTACTGACTGTTAGAATAATTTGGGAAATACTAACCTCCCACCCTGAAGGAATAGTGATGATTAAACAGTGATCCAAAGATACCTTTGAAATTGTTTACAATTTCTTTTGGTTGTGTTCATGGCTATGTCTTACTAAAGAGAATCATGACACAGATCCTAGAGAAAAACTGATGAAACACTACTATTTCTACTTACATAGAGATATCTCCAATGAAGTTTCAGCTGTCTAAGAATGGATGTGGTTCAAACGTCATCTTAACTAGCAGTTCTTTTGTTACAGTGT
This sequence comes from Melanocharis versteri, assembly GCA_013397845.1. NCBI lineage: Eukaryota > Metazoa > Chordata > Aves > Passeriformes > Melanocharitidae > Melanocharis > Melanocharis versteri. The sequence continues at coordinate 38,132 of VZTG01004423.1, forward strand.
TTGGCACAATTAACTGAAATTTAAGCAAATGCATTGCAATTTATAGAGGCTATGAAAATGGCTTGCTACCACCTCCCTGGAGTGGCATATATGTTATGACATTGCAAAGGGTTTCTAAAAACTAATGAGTTACTATAGGTATTTATTCTTTACTCTCCGTATGTTTCCTTGTGTCCAACAAGAAGAAGATGGAGACTCCTTGTGTCTTTTGCAAAGTTAATATTTTTAACTATTTTTTATTATTATTATTATTATTCAATTAAAATTTTTAAGGAGGAAATGTTTGAGTCAGTGCACTGCAGGGAGCTCCATACATCTTATCCTGTTTATTTCCTAATCTCACAAAATGGAGGTGCAGAACTGTTATATTTACCTTGCAATCAGGCAGAGAGTGTCAGACTATGATTTGGATCTAGTCTGAATATTTTCTTTTATTCACCTTATTTAATAAACTCTCACTTGAAAGAGGGGATGATAAGCTTTCACACAATGTATCAAAGGAATGCTGTGCCTTCTTCCTTTATTATTCATGCTACATTTGAAGTTAATGAAGCGTAACCTCTGAGCTGATATTTTTATAGATGAAAGAGACATCACGTTACATATTCTATTTTTTTCATCAGCTTCTCTGTAACTGACACAAAACACGATTGCCTTGCACTTAATATCTGACTATTGATGGGCATTCTTGCTGATGTATTTCCTAATAGTCTTCTATTTTCTCTATATTTAAGGTTCTAACTATGAATGAAAGGCCAAGGGTGAAATGGATGGAGAACAATAGTATATTTTAATTAAACTTTATTGTGGATGTAGTCCTGACTGATCTTTTTTTTTTTTAAGAACTGTATCATCAACCAACTTGGATATTATGACTGTGAACAAAAAGACCACCCAGATAATAACTTCAGGGAAAACTCCATTTTCACAGCATACAAGTCTGTTTCATACATTAAAAGGAAACAAAAAGAATAATGCATGACATAACAAGAAAAATAAAATTCTGATCGCTACGCTAGTATGTGGCCAAGAATATGGTTTAAGCAAATTTTACCTTAGGGCATGTATTTTTGTAGGGGAATATTGTATTATCCTATTATCTGTTGTTTCTAGAGGAAAAAGAAATACATATAGATATTTATTAATAGATATTTAAATTTAAATCCTAATTAATAAAAGATAGTAAAATATTATGAGCTCCTGCATTGATTTCTTAATTATATAAGTTCTGCTAGACAGAATTGTGCGACGGCATTTTCTCATTAAACAACTCCAGAAATTCCTGCCTCTGTGGACAGAAAATCTTGTCCAGGAGAACACGCCTACGAAATAACAAACATAGGGCAGATTTGACTCCACTTTTCTTCTTGGATGTTGCTGGAGGTACAACAATGAAGAAATGGACCTTTGCACTGGCCTAACATGGTTGTCCTTGTGACCTTAAAAGAAATTCTACCATGAAAAATGCCAACAGAGCAGTGAAGAACATTTGCAGTGAAGGAAATATACTGCCATTTTTAGAGATTAATTAAACTACATTTCATTCACATTTTTTAATAGCATGTATGTTTTTAGGGCATATCTATTAAAACTGGGAAATAGACTTGGTGCTCAACCTCACAGGTGAACCACAGGTAAGGACTCGCCCACTATTTGATGCTAAATGGGATCTCAAGTTTTCCAGAAATTTCAGATAAAGCGCTTTTTTTTTCCTCCTTTCTTTTTTGTTTGTTTGTTTGGGTTTGGGTTTGGGTTTTTGTTTGTGGGAGTTTGTGAGTTTGTGAGAGTTTTATTTTTTTTTGTTTTGTTGTTTTGTTTTTTCCATAAGGAAGCAGAGCTGAAAAATTCAGAAGATTTCTAAAGCCACACATCATATAATGCAAATAAGGGGACAGTAATATTTCATACAGGATAAAATTCATATCTGGTGAGTAAGACAGTCTGGAAGTACAAATCTGAAAACAAGACTCACCTCTATCAATTAAATGCTTGCAATGTTGATTTTCCCTCTGATCTTGCTTCTAGCAATTCTAATAATAATGATATTTTCCTTGGCTTGCAAAAAACTTCACACTTTCTGCCCATTCCAATTCCTTTTCTGTGTCTGTTTTCTACCCTGTTTACTATGTTCTCCCAGTATCTGTTGATGCTACAGGCTCTATACACTTGCTTGATCTATGCCCCCTGTATTTCCCTATCTTCTTCCCCTGAGCTTATTCCATATGAATTTAGTGAGGTATTTTTAAAGAAAACATCTTTCTCAAGATCCACTTCACTTGGTGGGAAGCATCGAATGTGGTGTGCACATAGCAACTGCTACACAAGCAGGCCAACAAACAGTCTGGCACAAGATGAGAGAAAAAATCCAGTCTTTTCAATTCCATTCTTCTCTTACACCCAGTGCTATTATGTGTGTCTCTTTAGCAAGTTGAGCTTGGTTTCTTTTCTCTTTATGAGTCATTCCAAAGTTAGAAGGGCAAGAAAAGCTGTTGAGGTGGAGTTTTTGTTTGTTTTTGTTCAGCCGAAGTTTTTTGGATGAAAAGCACCAGACTGAAGATCAAGCAAAACACAATTTTTTTGGTTCTGACTGAGATCTCACGTGGCTGTGAAAATGTTTAAGTACCATTCTAGCTTCCTTGACTTTATTACATACTTCAATAGGAAGATTCTATGGATATTAATAGCAATAAAGAATATAAACAGTCTCCAAGAAAAGCTACCTTCTAGGGAAAAAGGTTGAGGTGGCATACGCAAATCCAAGACAGAATTTTAGTGGTTGCAAGGACAACCAGCATGCTATCTCTAATGCTTATTTCTATGTCATTTATATACAGATGTTTTCAATAATAAAAATCTAGTGTACTAATAGTTTTACCATAGCCAAACATAAAATAATGTACAGTTTGGCTATTTTTGTTTCTTTTTTCTTTGTGATACTCAGAAAACACTGAACTGAGAATGTAGGATGGAAAAGAAAAACTCAGCCACATATAAAGGAATGCATTGACTAATACAATGATAGGTCATATCAAATAAAAACATTGCCATTTTATGTTTTGGAGATGTCAGTTGTACTTATTTGATACTCTTAATTGTTTCCTTTTATTTTCTTCTATTTTCACTCTCCTAGTATTCTTAAAATATTTGACTCAGAGACCATTTGCTTTGGTTTTTCCTGTGCTTTTTGATTGGTACATTTTAGGAAAAAAATGTGATGACTGAAGCATGATTCAGAAGTTCAGAGTCTTGTTAGTTTACAAGTTCCATTATAAATTTCATATGCAAACACATATGCACACATATATTTTATATTTACTTTCTCTCCATGAGAAGAATGAGAGATCCATGTATACTTTTTCTTCCATCTAACTCGTACATAAATTTACTGTGCACTGCTGTTAGCCCTATCTCTCACAGAATCAGAATTATAATGCTGCTTGGAACAACATCAATCAATGAGCTACAAGTTTTACAAAACAAAATTGAATAGAAGTGCTGCAAGCTATGTAATTTTGAATTTCAGTTCACAAGCAAAGCAATTCAAATTTTTAAGTAATTATTTATTTTTATTTTTCTGTTGGAATGTAACAGTTTGTAAGACTCTATACATGGATTTGGATATATGCTACCTCCATGGTTACACATAATTTTAACTATCAACATTTCTCTCTCACCAGTGATCATGTATGTCCAGGCAAAGACAGAGAAAAAGAGAGATGCTTCATTTGACTGGAAAGTGAAAATATTGTTCTTCAAATTAATTTTATTTTCCTTTCCCCATATTAGTCACAAAGATATTATTTTGATTTTTGTAAATTAATGCAAACACCAGATAGTAATAGATAGGAGCAACAGTAAATCCATGAAGGTCAAGGTAGCACTCTATATTTCTGCTACATGTCTAATTGTTTTGTTAATCTGATTTTAAGAAGTAATGTGTTTCTAAGGCTTCAAGATTCTGGGCTGTGGTGTATTACAAATGTAAATCATTATTTTAAAAAAATACTTTAGGGAAAACCCTGCATTTTTAAAAAAATATTAGCATTTGTGGAATAGTTATAGGCAAGAGAGTCATCAGCACTTAAGACAATCTTCTGGGAAAAAAATTGTGTTTATTTTGTCTGGTTTACTAGATGAGTAAGGTAATAAAAGGTAAAGGTGATGGAAATGGAAAGTGTTGAGCCATAAATTTGAACTTGAGATTTTGCTGCATGCTGTATGCTAAGCTAATCATAGGTTATCGTAAGGATAAACCATTGCTACAGATTCCTCATTGGATTCTGGATGTGGAAAGACAATGACTGAGATAACAGCAGACAGAGATTTCACTAAAGTGACTGCAAGTATGGCCTGACAAATCTATCTCATTGCAAAGACATGCATGATGACTGAGTGTACAGAGCTTCTTGAACTCATAACGAAGTAGGAAGTACAGAGATCAGGCAAAAAAGCCACAGTAAATTCTTAAACTGGAGTCACAGAAATGAATATACAGTGATGGTAGTATTTTCTTTTTTCTCTTCATGTTTTCTTTTAATTAGTTAATTAATTAATCTACCATATTGTGATTTCTGACACAACATATATGTTATATAGTTGTTGTATAGACAACACCATATATTTGCACTTTATAGGAAAACACATTTTATAAATATACTTCTTCAAAGACTTTTTGATACTCTGATTCCACATCAAGGAGAGTCTGAGGGCTCACAGATCGCTCAGCATCTGCACATCTGCATTGAGTGTACATCAGCAAAATACATTTTTTTTAGGTCACTGGAATACTTCATGACCGATTCTACAAAATTATGCATAAAATTCCAATTTCACTCAAAGTGTCAATATAATCCACAGAAATGGGCAAGTAACAGACACTGGATGGATTATGCGATTTCCCGTGGGTAATGTGCATTTTGTGCAGATATTATTTCTCCATAATGAGAGATAAAATGGCAGATCTAGGAGCAATATAGCTAAAACACTTTGCAGATTATCAATTATGATAAAATATTTTTTCCATAAATAATGAGTGGATCAACACTCATTGTAAATTTAAGGCCATATTTTTAGATTTGGGTTCGCCTGGGAGCGATTACAATTGGATTAAACCTTCTCCCCCACAAGAGATACGATGAGGAGATAGAAAACACAGCAGAAGAAGAACTTGTCTTCTCTATAGATATAGATTCTTGACCACATCTTGCTACAGATTTCACTTCCAATGTGTATAAACCTCTCTTTCTCAAGATGCAAGACACTGAATTTTATTAAGGCAGGCTTGTTTAAAACCTTGTGTTAACCAGAAAAACTGATTTATAGCTAAAGTGTGAATGTTCTAAGGGACAGAAAATTAGTGACATGATTCAATACTGGATTTTTTTTTGTCTCCTATTCTTTCAGGTCCCTTCTCCTTGTGTCTCTTCCTCCCCTTCTTCCTTACTGCTTTTCTTTTTCCCCTCTTTTTGCACAAAGGTATGATACCTTCAAGAATAATACCATATGCAAAAAATCTTCATACTAAGACTTGCAGCCTGAAAAAAAGAGCTATTACTTTTGCTTTTCTCCAGGATACAGAGATGCTCTCAAACTTCCTCACATACTATGCGATTCCAGTGTGTACACTGGGAATTTCAAACACAAAAGCTTTTCTAGCTCCATGCTATTTTCCAGACCATATAGTACTTGAAGATTTGAAGTTTACTGCTTTGTCTGCAGCTGTTTTTAATGTAAAAAAAGAGCTCCAGTTAAATGTTTAATGCACCCAGAAAATATAAAGTCTACTCCAAGGATATTAGTAAGGTATTGCTTATGTCTCTGACATTTCCTATTGTACCGCTTCAGGGAACACAAATTGAAATTTCACTTACTAAGGGAATTAATACAGCATTCCCTGCTTCCTTCTTAAGATTCCTCTATAATCTTGGTGTTATTGTCCATTTCTCAGACAGTTTTGATTTTTGTAAAAATGCAAAAAAAAAAAAAAAAGGGACAATGAGCAAATTATCCAAGTTGGAAAACGTGCAAAGTATTTTGAGACTTTATGAAAGAATAAACTCTAGAAACATACACTATGTATACTATTCGAAGTTTTCTCATTGAGTATATCCTTCTTTTGGCAGTAGATAGGTGTGATAATAGGAGAGTGATGACATTCTCTTCTGATGAATGCAGAAAGAAAAAAGGACCTCTCTGTCTCAGTGATGAAAAAAGATTTTTTTTCCCCCAGGCTGTTAACATTTCATATTTGAGCAGGTGCAAGCAAATACCATGGAATAAGTTTCAGGGAAGGCCCAAATATCTTATCAGAATATCCCAAGTCTAACACTTGTGCCGTCAATTGTTTCCATTTTTCATGTGGTGAAGAAATGGTAAATCCTTCTTCTCTCTGCTAAGAGAGTAGTGGAATGTCCTAATACTAGATGGATAACATTTTAAATATCCAAAATGCAGGAAAATCTTGTAAAGATATTTTACAATTATTTAAAAACTAGCGTGTTTAAATTTTTTTAAACATTTTTTAAAAACCCTTTTTTCTATAGCTTTTGTCTCTCCTGAGTCACTACTTGCTGGTGAAGATAACTCTTTTTAAATAGTGAACAATTATAAAAACTCAACATGAGACAGAAAATCACATAAAATAAGCAACCTATGAACTTTCTCCACAGACAAGCTATGTATTCTAGAATTTACTTCTTTATGATGATGGTAGCCCTCTTCCAGGAAGATATAATTATTTGAAATTCAATCTAGGCTTTCTGGACTGTAAACTTATTGCTACCTCAGGGAACATTGTACAGTGACTTCTGAGCTATATTCTCTCTCCCATGCTCACCACAGGCTTTTGTGTTGTTTTGTTTCTTTAAGAGAAGGATTTGATGTTTTCCATTCTTTGATACCTTCTTGGACCAATAAGTCAATGACAACAGTCTGGGTGACTTTGTAATAACACCCTAGGGAACAGCTAATCAGGGAAGCCAAGTCGTTGTCAGGAAGGAGAATTCAGCATTAAGTTCACACAGAGTTATACAGACTAAAGAGAGAAAAGCTCACATTCTGGAACTGAAATTCAATAAAACACACGCCTCTATTCCATGTCCTGGGTACACAAACCATTATGTTCATAAAATATTTGAAAATGTCACTATCCTACACACTGAGACCTGAATGAATCAGAGTTCTATACCCTTTAAAGTAAAATTCAGTGCATTCCAGACTAGTGAATGACTAAAAATTTGTTATTTTGAGCCTGGAAGCACAATTGTCAACCAGAGCTGTGAAATTCTGAATATTGCTGACCAGGAACAGTCCTAATCTGTGAACAAATGAGTTTTTAAGAGCACAAGCCCCACTGTGCTGAAACAGACTTACATTCACTATCAGATGAAAGCAAAAGTCTAAAATCTACAACTTTGTTCATTATGTATTGCCAAATCTAGTAGTCTGATATTCTTTAGGTCTGCATGTTTGCAAGTCCAACCAGGAGCAAAGCTAATCATGCAGCCCAAACAAGCACACACACATATTACACTTTTTATGTGTATGTATATACCTACATCAATCTACATACGTATTATATACATATATGCCCTGTGATTGTAATCAACACAGAAACAAAAAAGACTCACAAACATGAACAGGACCAACAACCTGATTCTCTCTTTGGCTGACCAGGATGAAAGCTCATTAATAGAAAATAAATATAGTCAGACATATGTGAGTATGTCTATGTGTATGTATTCATATATGCAAATGTATAGTGTGTGTCTATATACGTGCGTAAGTATATATCCATATATAGAGATATGTACACACGGGTATATATGGATATGGAGTGTATTTGTGGGAGGGGAGGGAGAGAGTCACCAGCAGTCTTGTGAGGCAATGATGGACAGAGCTGATGAGCAAAGGATACGGACTGATGTGACAAAAAGTTAACATACAATTAAGAAAAGAGGACTTAACCAGAGTCACCTCAAGAATTTGCATATAAGCAAGGACAAACCTTTTCCCCAACCCTTTCCCGGGCATTAGCATGCTGGTCTCTGAAGTGTCTGTACGCCAATAGGTGCAGCATTGGGAATTAAGCGCAGGAATGAGATATCTGTGTGGAGTTACAGGCTTACTTGCTGCAGTTTGTTGGGATGTTGCTGGGATTGCAGGGTTGTGATGGGATAACTCCCATGACCGTACGGCTGCAATGGACAGACAGATGCTCTTTAGGAGCAATTTCCCATACAGACACATGCACCCAGATGACCTGCAGACACCTCAGTCTCCTCAGTTGCTGGGACCACCATGACTTGTGGTTCCACACCCACAGGTTGTATTGACACAAGCATACTCACAGGCAGAACCACTTCAACCAGGAAACACTCAGAATGCCTAAAGCTGTATTCTGGATAGAACCATATTTATATATATACACATCACCCCGACCCCCCCNCCCCCAATGTATAGACATACGCATATACACTCAAAAAAGGACAAACCATGTTTGAGAAAACATGACAGACCATGCTGAGCAGTACACGGCATGACCCCACAAGCACACTGCCCAGCCTCTTTTCACACACCTTCAAACACTTTCATTCTCTTGCTATCTGTTTTCCCATGCTTTTTCATCACAAAAACACCCTCATCCCTCCAGTTTTCCACCTCTGCTCCTGTATCTACGTATGCCATAATAAACCTTTGGCAATCCCAAAGGGTTCTTTTGTCTACCTGAAAATGTGTCACATGTATCTCTAGGCAGTAACCAGTTCAATTTGTAAGGCGATTTGTGGACTTTCTCTAGAAAAGGAGTTTTACTCAAAGATTTTACACTTTGAGTAGTTGCAACAGACTTAATCAAGATCCCACATTTAAAAATTTTGTTCCATGTCTATGAAAGATTTCCTAATTAATCCTGGATGCCTGTACCAAATCTGCATTGATGTGTCTGAACCATTCCCTTGTATCCTATCACTGAATTTCAGGGAGAGGAGATCAGCACTTCCCTCTTTATTTCTCCTCCTCGGGAAGCTGAAGACAGTGATGAAGTAAAATGTGTGTCAGTGCAGAATTAAGTAGAATCAGTATTTTATTTCACATAAGTTTTCTTCACATAATTTTGACATCTGCTGCATCGGGTTGTATGAGTGCTTGATTATTTCTTATATAATCTGGTTATTACAGGAACTTCAATTGGTCAATGTTTATGGGATCTGTTCTTCAGAGTCAGCACTATCAAGAGATATGATGATTCAACTGAACACACATAAGTACACATATACGTATACCTGTACATGTATAGGTACAGTATGTACGCACTTGCACATGTACATATGGTCTTATTCAGGATAACCCCTTAAATAAAAAACTCAGGAAGGCAGCTTAAGAAAAAAAAAGGTCTTTAAGCAAGTCTCCATTGCTGCCTTTAAAACTTCCTTTTCTCTAGAGTGAAGGCAACTTTTGTTGGGGCTGTTCCCTCTGGATATTTATTTCTAACACTGAGACAAGTGCTTTATATTGATGGAAGGCCACATGAGAGAAAGCACAGATATCTTTTTATATTACCCTAAATGCAAATTTTTTCTGATGCCTCCATTTTCTTCTGTTGTGTATTTGTAAACTGAAAGATAAGACAAGAACCTGCAAAAAAACTCCATCAGGTGTAACCAAATTACAGGTGATTTAATCAAACCATTCTTACCTTCAGCTAGAGCGGTGCTCTGCAATTCTTTCCTAAATTGAGCTTTTTAACCCGGCCCATACATTTATGCTAAACAGACAGAAAATTGCCTTTTTCTTCCTCTTTTGCCTTTCTTGTGAGTGCTTGAATTTCAGCTTACTGTGCTGAAAATGGGAAGTTGCTTTCAACTCTGCAAAATCTGTTCTGTGTCGAGGGAAGTTACCAGTCAAGCAACGTCTTTCTGTCAACAGAACTCTTCCTAGTATTTCTCCTAATGCCTTAGGGAATGACTGACTACTACACCTGCAGCTAAGACCTGAGGCTCCAGTGCAACACCTTGATAACATGACAAGAAACACTTTTAACATTCACTGGAGTGGGAGTAGGTACAGTAGGTTTATGTGGAAAAAGTTTACTCTTGCTTAAACAAAAATTGATGCGTGTATGTGGTCTGTTGTCATATACAGACAATTTTTCACATTCTTACATTCTGCTATCAAGATGAAAAACTTTGCATGATCAGTTTGCTAACAAAGATTATTTCTGCCTGATCTCTTTGTTGAATTTTGTTTAAGACATAGTATTCTTCCTGGCAACATCAACTAACAGGGCTTGTTTTTTCTTGTTTTGCTGATATTAAACACAAATATTTCACATTTGCAAGAGTTATACTTTCAAAATAATAGGAATGAAAGAATTCTTATCAAAGAATGAAAATAACCCTCAAAAAGTACATTTTCAATTTTTATTTTTAATTTTGCTGAGACATTTTCTCTGATATTGATCAGGATTACTCTTCTGATAGAAAAAAAGACTGATCAAAACCTTGCTCCCTGTTCTAGGCTTATATAATAGACTGAAACATGAGTTAAGACCTCAAGTTTTAGAATACCTTAAATTCTGCACTCAGAGAAATTAGATTTCGCAATGTCAGAGGGATAGCTTTTGCTCAGCTTTTAAGTAATGAAATATAGTCTATATGTGCAATCTCCTACAGTTTTTCTAAAAACAAGGAGGAATTGTATTTCCTGTGTTATTCTCATTCAGTTACTTGTCTTCTGACAGATAGAAGAAAGTTGTGCAAGGTAACAACTATGAAAAAGTCCAAGTTAGAAGGAAAATCCCCAAAGGCACCGAAAAAGAAAATATGAGGCCATAGCTATAGTGATTCAAAGTGTTCTGAAGCTTCAGCTATTATGAGTTTCCCACTTAAAATCACTCTTTTTTATATCCACCTGTCTTTTGGTCACAAAAATCTAGTAAGGAAATTTAGTCCTTGCAGAACTTATAATCAACATGGAAAGGAATATTTTACAGATGTGCAACTAAGCCATAGAAATATGAAATAATACATAAACAGTACCCACGCAACACTGAACAGAACTTAAGCTATTGAACTGTTTTCATTAACTTAAAAATTAACGAATCACAATATTGTAAGATTTCACTAAATCAAACAGTTCTAGCATATTTTTCAATGCTGATAAAATTTAATGAAAAATGGTAGTTTTTAAAAAATGAAATATTTTTAATGCTTCCCTGCGTTAAATGTGGGAGCATATGTACAGTGACTGAAAGCAAGACTATTCTTGAGGAAACCTAAGAAATAGTTTTGTACACTTTCAGCTTAGTTGGAAGTTGTTTTCTCTTTCTTCTGTGCAGCCTGGAATCTAGAAGTCTTTGACGAAGTCTTTGACAAAGTCTCCCCAAGGCCAAGGACTTGCCTCGGCAGGACTAACACAGAGTACTACCCCTGAAGCACAGAATTTACCCTGTTCCATTTCAAATTCAATGCCTTCTTTCAAACAGTTTGGGTAGCCAAAGCATTTGTGCAGTACATAGAAAAACACTATAAAGAAGAGCAAGAACTTGTACAAAGCATCTTAGATCAAATGAAGAGATGCTAAAAAAGAGAATAAGAGCTTGTTCTACAGAGACCTGATGTGATATCGCTGTGATACTGTGCAAAACAGTCTACTGGAGAAAAGGGAGGTAGGCTGGCTGAGAGCAATAAAAAAACATAACACGATTTTATATTCCTAAGTGGGCAATAGACCCAGCAGGGAAGCACCATAAAAGCGCAGCACAAGGTTCAGTAACTGATTAGACAGTAGTAAGCAGGCAGGTTGTTACCATATGATGGGAAGCTATTATGGGAGATGATTCTATTTAATTTCATTTCACATTTTATTAAAATGTTCCATAGACAATAAAGCAGACATTATTACATGAGAGATTTTAAAGTACTCTGATCTCACAGGAAAACGTGTTTTAGGCATTTTAAGTAGTCTTTTCTTTTTCTGATTGTGGTTGTAGGTAGAACGATAATTATTGTCTCTCTACATTAAATGCTTTTTAGAAATTTATCATAAAAGTATGACACTAACTCTTCAGCATAACTCCCAAGATCCCACAGAAATTAATTTTGCCGTATGTTTAAAGGAAAACACTGGTGTAGTGTAGTAAACAGTAATATTTTGGATAACATGACAAGTATAATATTTTTTCAGTTGAAGCATCTTTCTCATCTTACCCAATTTGGGCAATGAGAATATACTATGAGCAAAATAATATAGTTAAGAATGACGAGTGATCCAAAGCTTTGACAGTATTCAAGACAAGTTACTTTTAAGTGTACTATTTTTAAAATGTAGATTAATTTAAAATCTGGACCATTTTAAAACAGAGAGGTTTTTTTAATTTCTCTGGGCCAGGGAGCTATGATACAAATCTAATTAACATGGACTAAATTACTGCAAATAAAGTTATCTATTGTTACAAGACAAAAATTATTCAGAAAGAATCCTATTTACCTGATATTTCCAGCTTGGCCTCTATTTTGCTGCTTGGTATGATTTATATGATATATATCACACTTCTTTTTCTTTTTTTGATTGGAAAAAGCAAAAGGCTTTGCTCTGAGGCTTTGCACATCTCCGAAAATCAAATCCAAATTGAACCTTCCAAGGGATCTGAAACATTTGGTAAACTTTCCCTTACCTGTCCTTCAGAAATTAGTCACATTGCGCTTCTGACACAAAAAAAACATTTCTGCTTTTTGTGCCAGAAGTGCAATGAGACTAATTTTCAGGAGCTCCTGTGCCAAATGTGCTCCAAGCAAATTCTAACAGACTCCTGTGATTCAATTAGAGTGATAGTAGCTGTGCAAAATCATGATCAAAATTAATAGGAAATTTTTTTTTAATTTGTATAAAAGTGTATGAACAAATGTGGGTTGTGTTTTTACCACAACAACTGACCAATCAGCTCATTGCATATACAAAAGATTTTCTTGCCTATTTCGCACATGCAAGAAAGTGTATTTGCAGAAAACTTATGCAAAATCTCCTACCTCACCAAACACATTATTTTGCCCTGTAAAATTAACCAGTCTGGAGATAAATGAAAATATTGCCTCTGTATATATGAAGATGTCTTAAATCTTTTTTTAAATTTGAAAAGTCATTTAGTAGATAACTACATGTAGTCTCATCTGAGACAAAAGATGACTCACAAGAAAGATAAATAAAAGTAATTTCTCATAAAACTTCCAAACATGCCATGATGAAAATTTTAAATTAGTTTTTCACACGTAGGTATCAGCATAGTCAATGGAGTCATGACAGTCTGCATGAACAAAGATTTGATCTGTCCTGTTTCTAAAAAACTTCAAAGGATATAATTTCATTTGTACCCCAAGCCAGCAACAATATATTCAAAACATGCCAGTAACTATCCTATTTTCACTGGTTCTAAGAAAGTCTTCCATAAGATGGAAACGATTGCAGCAAAAAGAAATTATAGTGGAGTATGTGTAAACAGCAGAATAATTTATGTGTTTTCTGTCCTAAGTTTAGTTTCACTTTCCTCTCTTTTTTATGCAGTTCTTTTCATAATAATGGCTTGTTTTCTCTTACTGTTCTTCAAACTTTGAATCTACTCCCCTTTTTTTTCAGTTCAGATTTCCTGCTGTCACTTTTCCATGGGCTCTTCTTTCTCTTGCTCTTCTCACTACAAAATACAAACCTAGGGATGAAAAGACACCAGGAAAACATTGCCCTACATTTCACCACAGTTTAGACTGCTTAGATATTAACTAAGTAATGGTTTGAGGTCAGTAAAACAAAAACTTAAATGGAGGGATGGCGGGTAGAGAGGAGGCTGGGAGGGCAAGCAATTCAAAATTCAGATCTAAAAGGAAGTCTAACTAGGTTACTGATGGTATCCTTAGATAATGGGAGAAGAAAATAGGCATTCTCATTGGGGAGCAATTCATGGAGGTAAAAATCAATTTTCTTCAGCACATGCTCCCATTCTCCACATTCTTCTTCTCTTTTTTCTCTTTTTTTCATCATTAAAAAAAAAATCATAGAGAAAAAGAGAAAATATGTCTGGCTGCTATTGCCACTACCATGTGAAAGAAAGGGATTCTTTGTAAAGCATGCATTCATACACAGGTTAAATGCATCTGAAAAGAGGCTCCACTTCTGTATTTTCACCAGTAATGACTTAAAAGTAACTGCAGAAGGATGGGTACAGATTTGGAAAATGGAAACAAAATATTTGAGACACAGAGAGTTTTTAAGCAAAACTTCACTGACTGGACAGGCTTTGACCCACCCAAACCTTGAAACCCAAACCTACTGCATTGTATTGCTGGCATCAAAGTCGTTTATAATTTCAGAGAAGTTGTATTTAGGGATTGGCCCCGGATCCTGAGGTGAATAATGCGTATTCAAACTGGGAAGATACAACGCTGCCTTTTAAACACAGATATAGCTTCACTGAGTGCTCAGAGCAAGAGCACTTTAACTTTTATGCTTTTTACCTACTATTGGGAGCTTTAGTGCAGTTTTGACAGGTAAGATTCATCAGTACAGAGAGAGACATTTACCAAAGCCTGAGATACTGATCTGTACTAAAGACACAAACAAGCCACAAAGAAATCTTGCACTAACACAGAAAGAATCTTCGGTTGCTATTGAAATTGTTTTAAATGCCACCTTGCGTTAGGAGGCTTAACAGAGATGAAGATGCATCGTGAAAAGAGTAGATACAGTGACTGCTTACCATTTTCTTTATTACTCTAGGCTCTAAGAGAAAGCACTAACAGACATATCCATGGCTGTGGCCATGGTGCATTCTGTTTTAATATGGAAGTGGCGACTGAGTTAATTATTTATTATTGGGTATTTAATTTCATACTTATGTTTTCCAGGCTCATCAGGATGTGATTCCACAGACATCCTTGCTTTATAATTTCTTGTTTCTCTTTAGACCGTTTGCTCCAGCACTTTCGAAAAGACAATTTAGGAGCATGGATTTCTTTCTTTTCTTCCTTGGAGACTCTGTGATTATGCAGAGGTTACTGTGCTACTGCACTTTCAGTAGTTGTTTGTATGATCAGGCTGCAGAAGGAAGACAAAGCAACAGGACTATTTCAAGCCTTAACAGAAAGACTGCTTTTTGTAGCCCCACACAACCAGCCCTTCATCCCCATGGTAGATACAAAATAGCACACACAGCAGATTCCCCTGATAACGTATGTCCGGGAGGCAGCCTTGCCTGCTCACTTCTTGCTGTTCCCTTTGGGAGTCAGGATTATTTCATGTGCCCATGCAGCACAGCACTAGCTCCTGCCTAATTGCACTTTCTAGTAGCTTCACTAAAGGCTACTAAGACTTGGATATTCATCAACACAAGGCAAATAATCCTAAGCATAGAGACCTTCAAATGTATTTGTCTTTTACCTGACAGGTCTTTTCTGGCCCATGTATCAGCATGTTTTGCTCCTTGTGTTTTGAATGGCTTTGTTAGAGAACAGAAATGGCCGGAAGAAACCAGATCAGTTGCAGTATCACTTGGGACTGTTTGCTACGTTACTGTCCATGAACTTTGTTTCAAGAGATGACTAAAGTAAATAACATTGACCTTGGATCTTACTCAAGATGCACTATTAAAACATCCACAAAAATTCTGTTGGGGAAATAAGGACACAGTATACAAAATATCTATTTTCCTTAAAACCTGGTTTTGCATTAAAAGTTCTGGTGGATGATTTTTATTAAATACATTATATTTTACTTCATCTCACAGGAGCATATCTTAACCCTTTTGGGTAACTAACTACTAACTTTATAATTCCTATATTCGTCTTTTTATTCTTTTTACTTTTTTTAAAATTTTTTATTATTAATCAACCCTTTCAAGTAAATGAATTAGTTTTAATAGGTTTAACTAAAATGAAGTTGAATTATGCATCTTCCACTAGCGTAAGCTGGACACAAAAAATGTAAATCAAACTACAACCATGCCACAAAATGTTCATGGGAAACCAAATAAACAAGAAAACTTACTGCTGTCAATGCAGGTTTTCCAAAGGGGGATTGGGGGCGGGAGGGGGAAAGAAATATAAAATACCAAATGTTTGTTATTTTGCAATAAATATGACACCAGGTGAAGAGCAAATACAAATATTTTTAATTTTTCACCAAGCACTGTGTGCAATACTATGAATTATCTATCTATCTATCTATCTATCTATCTATCTATCTATCTATCTATCTATCTACCTAGTTAGCTTATTGTACAGCATAGTGAGGTAATGCAAAATCTAGGCACCTTTTCCTAATGCAGCTTTTTTGTTTTTTCCTACATAAGTGATAAATAGAAAAGCAGTTGTAACAGCTGCCATCAGTTCCACCACAAAGTAGCAGAAAGGAGAAAAAAAAAGCAGGCCAGTATTAAGAGCCCATAGATTTTGCTAAACAAGAAAAAGATACTGTAGTTAATATTGCATCTTTACAAAAACCCTTGAAGATGGAACCATTCTGTAACACATGAAGTTAGCCATAAAGAGATAGAGTTTCAAGGGGCACAAAAATAAATTATTACAGAAGCCACCACTAGACTGCTGCTTAACAGAACAGTAGAAGCACATTTATATGATAAAAGCAGGAACATCAGAAGGTTGTTGGCAAACTCTGCCGGCCAAATTAGGTTGGTGAGAATTTTTGGCATCTGGCACTGTAAATCTCGGATTTTAATAATGATAATGTGCAGAAAAGGGGCAAAGGTAAAGAATGTTTACTTTCTGCCTCATTCAGTAAGATCAAACTTATTAGATTATACAGTCCATTTTACCCTTAACTCTACACACCCAAGCTCAGGCTTAGCTTTTATCCAATCTTCTGCCACAGCATGCTGATTTCCCTTCCATCCTCTTACAGCCTTCATCTTCTGCCAGAAAATTGACTAGCAAAAAGCACTCAGAGCTCCAGAGAATCCCAGGCCCTGGTTGGAAGCTCAATGCCATCTTCATTCTGATGATCAGAAGAGACCTGAGCAGAGCCAAAAGTGTGAGAAGGGTAAGCAACAGAAGACAACTCTTGGCAAGATTTACCAACTTCTCTGCAACCTGCCTCTCCTTTGGCAGATTCAAATCCATATGTTTGATGAGTGCATCCCACACACCAGGCTGTAGCCACAACTTCTGCTTTTAAAAGAACTTCTGCAGCACCTTAGGCTGCAATTTCTTCATGACTTGTGATTGTTTGTGTGAGGTTCTTTAGTGCTTTTTGTGGGCAAACCCAAACTGTCAGTTTTCTGAGTTTGTGCTTACAAGAAAGCAAAGCAGAGGGTCATTGCATGTGGTAATCTATGCAGTAAGTGCCAACAAGTTATATATTTTTAGCCCTCCATGAAGGGCTTGTTCCTGATAATTATACAACATTTACAATTTATGTAATATCAAACAGCATTGAAAAATTCATTTTCTCATGAAAAGTAATATTATTTTTCAAAAGCCAGTGAATTATATTGTCCTGGCATTTTTTACCTTGTCACTTTGTTTTGGAGGCCCTCACTTACAATAACATATAGAGATGTGAACACCACAGACACATGATAATCCTCTGTGGATTCTGCTAGGAGCGCAATATCACATTTATAGTGGAAGGGTGTCTCAAAATCTTATCTATCACTGTTATGATCCTGTAGACTGCCAGAACTTCTTTTCCTTCTTAAGAAGAAACTTTGCTTTTTAAATGAAGTAACTCAGGAATGCACTAGTCAAATTCATATACAAATTTGCTAGGAGCTTCTCAAATTTGCTTACAGACAGCAGCTGTATACTGATAGCCATCAGTGCTGATACATGAGCAAAGAAAGATAGGATGGAAACTGTGCTACAGAGCTTTTTAATGTTGGATATATGCAAATAAAATTTTCCAATAAGCTTTTCCACTTTTTTATATCCGAGTCTAAATATTTGGAGAAGTCAAAATGTCGCATTCTTTCTGAATTGGAACCAATATTATTTTGGACTTTGTCATTTGCAGAGCAGAAAGTACAGTTTTATCTGAAATTCACATTAGTCAATTAAGAGAGACCTATGAATTTGTATCTCACACTGAAAATACCTTATACACCTCTGATAATTAAAAACTTCACTGTAAATGAAAATCATTCACTTACTTTAAGTAACTGTTAGGTGTTTAAGCATACCTTTACCATCCTTAAAATTGTATAAAGTTTTTGGATCATCCCACTCCTTCTAACTACAAAAAAAAGGGGAAGGTTAAAAACTAGTTCAGTACTTTCAGAGGAGAAACAGCAAACAGTACCTGACTGAACTAACCTGGAGATAGAAAAAATTTCTAAGTAGGAATATGACACCTCAAACTGTGGAATATAGACAGTAGCACAGTCAGCTCATTTATCCTTCCAGTTGTCTTAACATATTCCTTGTCCCTCACAGAATACAAAAAACTTATTAGACAGAGGAAAGATAATAGCTAGCAGGTTGCATAGTAATTGATAAATGTAGTCCTATCAATTAACTTCTGTATATGTATTTAACTGCTACAAAGGCCTACTTTCTTTTCCTTTTCTGTTCACCAACTATATGCTTAGCTGCCCTCATTTGTTAAGAATACTGAAAGCAGTGTGTGAGAACAAACACTTTTTTTCCAGTGGAACATGATTTTTAGGGCTTTTTTTTTTTTCCCACAGAAGAAAATATACAGATTGCAATATCACACATTCCCTCTGGAACTCAGGCAACTCATCGTTTCCCAGAGCATATCAGAGCTATTTGAAGGAATTTATGTTCCACCCATTGTGGGGGGGTGAAGGGGAGGGGGGAAGAAGTGTTATTATTTTTCAAGTTTAGTAAATGGTGGTTGTTAGTGACACAGCTCCTGAGTATGATTTATCACTTCTTGAAATTAATGACCCAAGTCTGTTTTCACATTATATTATGAGACTGACACCTACCAAAAGCTGTGGAAGAATATGCTTTTTAAAGACTTGTTAATTTAATTTATGTAAATTAATTGGCTGAGGTTTGAGAATGGATTGCAAAATTTTGTCATTTGGGCTTCTTTATTATAGAAGAGTCAGGTGTTGAAATTTTTGTAAAACTGTGTTATTCTGTTCTCTGCTGGTGTAGCGTGGGCAGATTCTCACTTGTTAATTATACTGAGAGCACAGGAATGGATGAAAAAATCTTGTCAGAAGAAAAGAATAAAATAATTTTCACTGGCATGCACTTAAGCTTCTGTCTGCATGTCTGTAGGGGAATAACATCTTAAAGAACGATTGAATCAAAGAATGAATCTTGGAATAGCCAAGGAAAGGCTTGTGTTGGAAAGGACTTTTAAAAGGACCTTTCAGTCATTGATAACTTTGCCAGACTGCCATAATTTTTCAAATAGGAATGGGAGCACCTTAGAAACTATATCTGCCTGATCCCTCAGGATTCAGAAATACACCTCATTGTGACCCTTCCTATTGACTTGCATATGTCCAGGCTCCTGAAGTGGTCTCAGGCCTGATGTCCTACTTCTTCATTCCCCAGCCACTGAGTTGAGATTTAGGGATTTGGCAGACAGTGAAAACTGAGGCAAAGAAATTGAAAAGTACCTCAGTCTTTTTCATGTCAGTGTCACCAGATACCCCATCCCATTTATCAGAGAAAGTACAATGTAGTTTGTGTTCCTTTTCCGAGTAACGCACCTGTAGAAGATATTCTCATAGTTCACATCCCTTGCCAAGTATATCTCTTTATGTGTCTTGGTTTTCCTGATCCCTCAAACACCCTCAAACAGTATTATTATATTCTTCCAAGGACATGTCTATAGTTCCACTGCCTACACATTTCCCTCTTGTGTTTCTGTTTGGCCAGGGAGGCGGCTCTGCTCATTTCCTGCCATCCATGACTGATTTTTTTGTACATGGGAATCAAGAGTTCTTACAAAAAGAGTTGTACAGAAAATGCTGTTAAGTAGCTCCAATGTCTCCTCTCCTCCTTTATCCTGTATGGTAGTTTTTCAGGTGGTCTCACCCATTATTTCCTTAAACAGCTGAAAGTTTCTTCCCTTAAGGTTTAAGGCCTTTTTGCATGCATATATTCCCTATATCATTCTTACAATGATCAAACCTGCAGATTCCTTAATTTTGGCATTATGATAGCAAAAATGAGATATCATTTCTTTCAAAAAATAAGAGTTTGTGGCTACAGGATCACAAGATGACAAACACCAGATTCTATTAAGTAAGCGGAACACGAAAATGTTGCAAGTAAGTTAATTGTTAGAGCCTCTCTGAAAGAACACTAACAATTCTCACATTTCTCTATTGAAATGAAGACTAGAAAAGCTGAATACAAAACAAGAAAGAATATGAATTGCATGTTTGTGTATTGCACAGTTAATAACACCATTTGTGTTCACTTATTATTGTTCTCTTCATTTCTGTGACTAACCTTAACATACTCATGTAGACCTACTCTCATACAGAGACAAAACCATGTGCCACAGAGCAGATTAGGAATCTTCCTGTCTATTGGGAAAATTTTACATCTTAAAAAAAAAAAAAAGCAAGCCAAAGCAAGTGAAAAAACTCTAAAAAGAAAAGTCCTTTAGGCTGTTCAGGCTGCATCAAAATTTATTTACAGCCACACTTATTTCTTTGTGTTGAGGAGTACATTTGGTGCAGGTAGCTCCATGTGCACACTGCAAAGCAAGTTGCAGGTTGAGCTCTGGGGAGGGAGGAGCCCAAGCCAACCCAAGAGGCTGTGACCTGCTGACCCTTTGCATAACAAAGGGCCCGAGGACCCGGGGCCGGCCAGGGAAGAGGACAACAGAGACAGCAGGAGCCATGGACTCAAGCGGAAGAACAAGACTTTTGCTACAGACTGTGAGGGTATAAAAAGCCATGGGGTTCCTTTGTTCAGGTTCCCTCCTCAAAAGCACCAGCCCTAGCTGTTTCTGCGTTACTGCGCTGTGAACAAATGGCTTTATGGAACCAGGCATCTGGGATTCTGCTAAGGGAAACCTGTGGTTGAATTGGTAAGGAAACCTGGTCTGACTGTACGAGACTGGGGCATGTAGGGAGAACAACCGGGCACCCGCCAGATCACAGAAGCTGCTGGCTGCAAAGAGGCCTCAGTCCCAGTACTAAAAGTCTGGAAGTGGCAATGTGATTGCCAGAGTGGCTTCTGAATGATCAGAGAGGGAAGTTTCCTTAACATTTGTTCTTGGGAACCAAGAAAACCAAAAGTCATACTTGAATAATTTCTCTGTAGATTTAAAACTGTTTGCACTGAACTAGTGTTAAAAAAAAAAATGAACAACTATTAATCAATTTCCATAAAAAAAAGAAGATATTTTAAAAGCACTACAGTGTGAGTTCTTCAGGTTATGGACTAATATGAGTAGGTGATAAAGAACTGCAATAGATGAATATGCATGTTCATTGTCATAAAACACCCAGGAATGCAATGAGCAGCTGTGAGAGAAATTTATATTAGGAATAATTGTAAGGGAAATATTACTCATTTTATAGAAAAATAAATACTGGGCAAAATGGCCTGAAACTACATATTCATCATTTAAGAGAATTTTAGGCATTGTGGATGGGCTTTCAGATGCATTTAATAACAGTGCTCCCATGAAAGTTAGTAAGAAGTTTAATAGTAAAATATGTTGAAGTTGGATTTGAGCCAAAATTCATCTTTTTATAAGTCTTTTAGCACTACTGTGCAGGGAAGGTTTATTTTAACTCAGAAAAGAAACGTGTCTAAAGAGATTCCTGTAACTTAGCAGGAAACTGTAAACTGAACTGTTCACATCCTAAACACCAGCTAGGAGTGAAATAAGCTACCAGTTTGCCTGAGGCTAGAAGGTGAAGCTTTCAGAAGAACCAGGTAAAGACATGTTCAAGATCAGCAAGAGGAAAATAGTTTTCATGCCAAACATAGGCAAATAAGCAAATGGCAGTCTAGAGAGAAGAAGAAGAAAAAAAAAAAGACATATTACTGGCAGAAAGTATCAGATCTACAAAAGCAGACAACAATAAAGAAGATTACCAAACATGATGGATCTTTTTAAAAATGCTGTCATTATATTTCCCAATACCTGTTGAATAGTCAAGATGCATTTTAAAACAAAGCCAAGCATTCAACACAAATGTTTTGTCAGGTTTCTCCCAGGCATTTGAAAGCTGGACATCCCAGGAAAATAAAATATTCAAGACACAAATGTTTCCATTGCCTACCCTGCATCAGATATCAAAACCACTTGACTAATTGAGCAAGATCCCAATAGTTGTCTGATCAGATAAAACACTGGCACAGAATGCTGGTTTAGTTTTTCATGGATGACAGAAAGGAAACTGCAGGATACTTTCACACACCTCATTAAGTCCTTTTGACAAAGCACCTTCAATACACCTGCTGAAATTTCACACAGTCAAATAAGTTATTAGGATTCGGACACAACCGCCGTGTACAGCATGACCATCAGGATGTGTATTGCAGAGCCTGAGTTAAGATGCTTCTTGGACTGGAAGGGTTCAGACAATAGGAAGTGACAAGGAAGGTTATGGAATATAGAAGCTTTAAATTATAAATTCTCTAGAGTCAGCTAATTAAATCCAAGTTCATTCCACAATGCTGTAATATGGGTCCACTTATGGGTCCCCTTCCCGTCTCTCTCCTCCAAATCGCTGTATAATAACAGACTCCTTATTTGCACTAATGCAATGCTACTGATTGGGGGAAGTTTACCCAACATTATGCTTGCAAATGTGAATAAAGAATTCAGTTCATAGGCATCATTTTGTTAAGCTGTTGCAGTAGCAACAGGGGTTGTAAGTTTATCAGCTACAACTTGGTTAATGCAAGGAGAGAAACCTAAATTAGATTTGATGGACAGATCTTACATTGTAAGCTCCTTTGTAGTTGACATTTTTTTTTTGAGCTTTTTTTCTCTTTCTAACTGTACCTTGACGGCTGTACAGAATAGATGCTCAGAAAAAAAAAATCGTTTAAAATCCATACAAAAGAAGGTCAGAAGGGAGGATTGTTGATAGAATTTGGAAATGGAAATGCTGTCATATATGCTTGAATAGAATTTCCATAAGACTTACAGCACTCACAACTTATCAGGCACAGGAAAACAGGACCAAATTTTTCCACCAGTCATAAATGTTTACACAAGTGTTCTAAAAAGCAGATGTCAATTGACACTTCTCTGTTGTCCGGGCTCATTGCAGAGCACAAAGAGATGGTTAAGTCTCTCATTTCCCTAAGAAAATTATTTTTAGAACACACTGAACTGAGCATTGTTATGAATAAATTCATTAAGATTGTGACAGAGAGTCTTACATATTTCTTATGTTTTTACATTCTTAAGACTCTGCAAGAGACTACAACAGGACTAACTCCCCCTATGCAAGCTCCACGGTGTCCGGAAAGACTCTAATTGATAACTGTGGTAGCAACATGTCTTAAACTGGATATTTGACTTATATGGTGTACTATCTGACAGTTTTCATTCCCAATGACAGTTATCTCGGACATTTGGATCTCTGCTACCTTACTGCTTGGATAGACCACAGTGTAGTTTGTAACTGAGCCCTCTGGATAATTTGAATGAGTAATAAACTACAGTTAGAATATGTCTTTCTAGATATGAGAGACTCAGATGTGTCAGCAGGTGAGATAAGCTAAGTGGGTAAAGAGACCCTGCTATAAGGGCACGTCCAAATCAGTAAATGGAGCAGAAGTGTGTACTGAGGTTTAGACTCCTTGAAGACCAAAATAATTTCTTCAAATAATACCTCACCACTGCTTTCTGATCTTGTTTATATATGTACTTGTCTTGTTAGAGGAAAGACCTTGTAAAACAAAAATATGGAGGAAGAACTCAGGCAGCCAGGGTTCTATGCCTTCAATTCTTCTACAAAAGCTAAAATTCTCAAGAAAGTCAAAGATTTAGAAGCTACCATGGATAACAATTTGCACCTATGAATTTGAACGTTTACTGAGGCTGCTGGATGCTTAATTCACTGGAAAATTCAGTTCATGAAGAATCCTTCTGTCTGTGAAAAACAAAAGTTTAAAAGGTTACTGTTTAAAACAGTATCTGTAGGAGAAACTGACATATCCAACCTGCAGTGCGTGTAGGTTGCATTTAATAATGAAATAGAGTTTAAATTTCACCTTTGTGATATACTGGGTTTAGTTCCTCTAGATTTTAATAAAGTAATTTTATTAAAATTTAGCTCACTAACAACAGGCATGTGTCACTGTAAGAAGTAAGTGTGAACATCTTTACACTTGTATAAACAGGTGTTGCAAGGATGAGCAAGATCCAATTATTTCTGCAACTATTTCTTTCTAATTTAGCATTATTATTCTTGTGGACTGCATCAATTTTCCACAGGTAATTTGATTCTAAAAAATAGAGACTTACAGAACAATTGGATTTGTCTAAATGACATTTTCCACTATGTAAAAGATGACACTATATAGAAGAGTTTATGACCCATAGGAGGTTTATTAAAGTATCATAAATAGGGTCAGAGGATTTTAAATGTGTAGGTTTAAAATTTGGGTTATAAACCCTTTTTTTGAAGTTTTTTTACTAACTAAAAAAGGTATTCAATAATAAACTGCTAATAAATATCTAAAGAAATCTCAAAATCATTTAAGCATATACTTTCATTTAAAAACCTACGTTCATGTTAAACACTTTTTTAACCTTCACCTAGCATTAGACTGTGTTTTAAACCCCTCTTCTGGGAGCAAAAGATTTTGCAGAGCCTGACAACTGCATGGGAAGAATGACTAACTGGGGTTTCATATTCTCAACATGCAGCAGATCAGGGCACTCACCTGAATCAGGTGAATTTGTGAATCCCAGAATGGGTGATGTTGGAAGGGACCACAGTGGGTCATCTGGTCCAAACTCCCTGCTCAAGCAGGGTCATCCCAGAGCACATTGCACAGCATTGTGTCCAGATAATTCTGGAATAACCCCAGTGAGGGAGACTCCACACCCTTTCTGAGCAATCTGTTCCATTGCTCAGTCACTGCAAGGTGAAGTTCCTCCTTATGTTCAGGAGGGAACTTCTGGTGCTTCCGTTTCTGCCTATTGCCTCTTGTCCTAATCGCCTGACATCACTGAGCAAAGCCTGGCTCCATCCTCTTGGCACCCTCACTACAAATATTCACAGACATTGATGAGGTCTCTTGTCAGTTATTTCTTCTCAAGTCTGAACAGGCCCAACTCTCTCAGCCTTTCCTCACAGGAGAGATGCTCTAGTCCCTTAATCATCTTTTCCCCCTTCTGCTGGACACGCTCCAGGATCTCCATGTCTCTCTTGTACTGAGGAGCCCAGAACTGGACACAGGACTCCAGATGTGGCCTCACCACAGCTGAGTAGAGGGGCAGGAGCACCCCCCTCAACCTGCTGGCACTGCTCTACCTAAGGCACCCCAGGATACCATTGGTCTTGCTTGTCCACATAGACAACTTGCTGTCCACCAATATCCTTGTTGCGGTGACCCAGCCCACCTTCGGGTTTTGTATAAATGAAGAAATTAAGTGGGTGGACCTCCCCACCAAGGACAGTGACTCCGAAGGTGGGGCTGAGGAAGAAACCGTACCCCAGACCTGCCAGTCTTGAAGTGTCTTCTCCCCCGTTCCTCCCAGTTCATGTTTATGTAATTTGTAACCAGAAAATTCTGTTCAGTTATCCTCCTTATTTGTTTGTTTGAATTAGTCCCTCCCTGACTTCCCCTCAATTGGTTGTGTGTCATCACACTTCAAACCCCTATTGGTTTATCCCCTTTTCTCCTCCCCTTTCTGTGTGGCATATAAGAACTCACGCAACAGTTACTTTTGACCGTTTGTCTGCTCCCCTCCTTGATTCTGCCTTCTCTTGTCTCTCTGGGCAGGGAATGAAGACTTGGAAAGTTGCAGCTAAGAGTCCCTCTCTCCTCCTTTACTTGCGCCTGCTGCCGTGGTGACACCAGACTGCTGCCAGGCCCACACAGGGCTGAAAGCGGAGAGCTCTGTATAGAGCTTCCACCTGACGGTGAGCAGAGAACTGTCTTTGTTAGCACGGACACTCTCACACGTCGCATGCTTGTCCACCAGTGAGTCAAGCGGTCGGAGCAGCGACATATCCTGTCCCAGTCTAGTTGCATGTCAATCTCATAAAACATAGCAGGACTATTTCTTCAATTAATTATGTGTTTTGGTTAAATAATTAATAATTATCTGCTGCTTTTCCCATGCAAAGAAATAGATTTGATATCACTGCTTAAACTTTCTCTGCTTCTTTCTACAACAGTTTACATTAACAGCAGTATTTCAAATCAAAACCAGTGGTGAAACACTAACCTTATATTCTGCAGTTTAAACAAAGAAATAAAGGATGTAAATAGAATTTGGATGTTACCCTACTCAGAAATTTAAGGAGAAACGCTGTTGTTATATTCTTAGTCATGTGTTTATGTTATGTTAAAATACTGGACCTATAGTCATTGTAGTCTCTGAGGGGACTCCAAAGTGCTGAAACACATTGGAAAACTTCATCAACTACTATTGAAAATTCCAGTGTAACAAAACAGACCGCAACTCCAGTTTGTAGAACCAGACATTCAAATCACATTCTTACCCTCCTATTTTTTGGTTTATGTTAAGATTCAGTTATTCTTCTACACAGCAGGGGAGAACATACAGTCAAGATTTTCATGTGATAAAGATACTATAAACTTCCATTTGCTACTTCATAAGGTATCCACCAATAAATGAAAAAATCCTGGCTTTCAAAAAGAAATTCGCAATGACCCGCCTTCCCCATCCCGAGAGGGGTCAGTTATCGCCACCTTCCCACCAGCCCTGGGCCTGCTCTCTGTATGCCGATCGTCGTCGCAGGGGAACCCGGCCAGGCTCACGCAGGGCTCGCCTGGTTCCCCGATGGTAAGGGTGTGGAGGCGCAGAGATAAAGGAGGCGAGAGGGGGCTCTTCTAGAGTGGACAGGGACGGGTTTATTCCGAGGAAGGGAATGAGAGGTCAGGATACATCAAGGGAGAGGAGCAGAAGAGCCCCGAGCACGACTGTGCACGGGGTTAAATACCAAAGAGCAGGGGTGGAGCATCAGACTTTTCATCCTATCACAGCCAAATCTGAGGATGTTAATTACAATGTACAACCAATCAGTAACAACTGGGGAGGAGCAAGGGAGGAGACAACTGTCAACCAGGAGATCAACAAGACTGACACAGAAACTGCTAGAACAACACCCATATAGGGAATAAACAAGGCAAGGAAAGCTCTGCCCACTATGAGCTCACTCCTCATACATCAGTGCCACTGTCTGCCCAGTGCACTCTTCGTGCAGTGTGACCTGGTTGATCTGAGGCCCAATGGGCAGCGGCAGCAACAGAAATTGCAGACTTTTTTATGTTGTAAACCATCTCTGTCTCCGAGCATATTTCTATGAATCATTTCAGGGATGAAATTAAGGTTTATTTGTCTTGTGACAAGCTCTTGATTCTGTTAGCATGGGTACTGATAATAAGCTATTTGTTTATGGTTAAAACCATAAATAACTGTTTTATTGTACTTCTAGAAAATGATACTGGTGGTATCCATGTCTGCTGCGGTGTGACCCTGACCTCTCAGGGTGCCTTGTCACCGGGGCTCCGCGAAAGACCCACCACTGGGCTGAATCCAGGTGGCTTAGACTCACGAACGGGAACACCATTGCAGACGCATTCAGGGTGCGATGACGATCTGATGTAAAGGATGCAGCGAAGGCAGGAAGAAAGGAGGGACTCTTCGTGGGGTGAAGCAGGAAGGGTTTATTCCATGGCAGCGAGAGGGTTGGCAGACACGGGGAAAACCGAGGAACGAAGACCACAGAACAGTGGTGTCATGGGGTTTTAAACTCAACTAAATGGGAGGGGTTACAGACAAACCTGCCAATGGGGTTCAGGTTTGGGGGTGGAGCAACCATAACTGACTTAGGGGCAAAACCAATGAGGAGATACATGGACAGGATAGATAAATGTGAACCAACCAACTACCAGAGAAGCATGAAGTTTCTAGAAGGGTGTTACATATGCATAACTGGGGCGGGGAAGGGGAAACCATATAAGGAGTGGGGATTTACATAATAAAGTGGGAAAACCTGGGATTACATGCTAATTATCCAGAACATATAACTTAGTGAGTAGAACACGGGGTAAAGCCTCTTGAACGGCTATTATCCTCTCTCTAGGCTAGGGAATCAGGGCCGGTGGCCATGTCCGCCCAATGGACTAGTTTCTGCGATTTCTCTGGGAGTCCATTAAGGCGGCTGACCACCACCACACGTGTCTAAAAAGAGTCAGAGTTCGGCTCCTACTGGACAGCAGCCCTCATTAGAATACCTGTAATTCAGTCCAGCTGGGACATGTCTCCTGCTGCTGATATTGCAAGCTCATATTTTTTACCTATCAACCACCTCTTGAGTGTTTTTTCAGCATAACAATTAATTTAGTATTTTGTGTTTAATTTCGTATTTTCATTCTGGGATTCTCTCTCAAACAAAATTCTAACTTAGAATCTGCTTATGCATTTTTTACAGACCACAGTTAAAAATTTGGGACTTTCTTAAATAAAAGCTCAGAAAATGCACCTGAAAAATTATTTTATTAACTAGGATTTAAGTGTTTCCTATTCATAGAAAGTGATATCTATACATAAATTTAAATTGCCAGAGGTTAGCATTCAATGCATGTTAAGTATTCCTATACAATAAGTGCGTTACTCGGTATCAAGATATTGCAGGGATGAAGATATAAAGAGTTAGCATTCAAATCATTAATGAAGAGCAAGCATCTCACAGAAAACATAACCTGAGGATATAATGCAAACCATTGAAGCACATGCTTATTTAATCACTGCAGTCACTGCAGAATTTCATCGACACTATCGTACGTCAAAAGCTTTTGGAGAGACGTATAGAGAATATAAGGAGTGCATTCCACCTGACATTAATGCAATTTTAGTCAAAACTATTAAATCTCTCTATAAATTCAATTTAAAGAGTAAAAAAAAAAAATCTGGATTCTCATATGTTGCAGTGACCCCTGCCCTGCTGGGCGCCTCGCTGGTGGTGCTCCGCCACAAATCCCCACTGGGCAGCAGCTGGGTGACTTGGCTTTCAATGCGGAATCCGCACCGCAGTCGCACTCAGGGTGCAGTGAGGAATCAGTAGCAAAGGCGCACAAGGACAAGGAAGAAAGAGGGACTCTTTGTGAGGTGCAGCAAGGGAGGGTTTATTCAGGAAGCGCAGTGAAGGCAGACACGGGGAAACAGGGGGCACGAAGAGCCCCGAACAGGGGTTACACAAGCTTTTAAGGGGCTGTGGAAGGGAGGGGTTACATAGAAGTCCACCAATGCCGCACTGGCAATGGGGCGGAGGGTACATAACGGACATGGAGCCTTAACCAATAACCATGCAATAGGGGTGTGGCAATTAACTGGGACCAATCCTCAACTGAATAACAAAGAACTTTCTAGAACATCATTGCTTATGGATGGGCTGGGCGGAGAAAAGGAGCCTAATATGGGGTAAGGATTTACATAGTCAGGAAAGGAATTCTGGGATAACTGAATTATAGAATAATGGAGACAACCGGATAGTAACAAACTATTAACGAAACCAACAACGTCCTTCCCAGAGGGAATTTGGTGGAAGTAATTTTCCCGTAAGAATCGTTTAGGTCTGCCTAATCATGGGAGTCTGGGGCAGTGGCCAGGTCCGCCCAATGGACATGCCTGTGCGGCTTGTTGGCTAGACGGTTGACCACCGCCACCCTCACAGGTTCTTGGATTACTGGGATTTTTTAGCTAAAAAATAACAAATTGATTTCTCCCCTCTAACATTAGATCATTAGTATAAGAGACAGGAATTTTAAGTTAGAAGCAACAAAAAGGATAATCACTTCACTTAAGAAGTTATTTAAATAGCTTTAAGTTTGTGGACCTAAGTAGATTAAAACTTTTAGAAATTTGGGATTCAATTCCCTAAAGATTTTGGGTTTCTCTCTTTTTATGTTTTTTCCCAGTTTAATGGACTTTCATATTCCTGTCCCTAATAAATTTTATATGTAAGAGCAGCTGCAAAGAAATAAGCAAGGGGGTAGATTTATATCTTCTCTTATATCTTCTAAAACCAAATATTTATTAAGAGTTTTCAGTATTGATAAGAACCGTTGTATGCTTCAATAGATTGAAGTGATTGGGTTTCTCAGAACAGGTTTTATGACAGCACAATGAAAACTATTTGTGGGAGATTTTTCTGTAGGTTTGATGTCCTAAAGAGCAAGTTTTCAGTAATTTACATAAAAGTACAATATTTTCTGTCAACATATACAACTCTGTTGCGGTGGCCCAGGCTCAGCCTCAGTCGCAATTCACTATGCGTTTGCATGACGTAAATTGGGTCAATTATCTGCTCACAGACAATGGAGATGAAGCCGAGGCTGAGGCCTGACATCACTGCCTCCAAGATTGTCCATCAACAGGCACCTCCTTTAGTCCCTCCCAAATGTTAAATATGCATGTTAGCTAGAAAGTTCTTGCTCACTCAACGTTCAATTGGTTGATGTATGTACCCACCCTCGTTTCTTCCCCATTGACTTGTTCTGTATGCCCCGTTTCCCCATTCGCCGTAACCTGCAACTCCGCCCTAACTCCGCTCCTTTTCCCTCCCCTTAAAACCCTGTGCACCCCTTTGTTCTTCGCCTTCCCCAGTCAGCTCCCTTCAGCTCCTGACCTCTCGCCAGAGAATAAAGGGCTGGAATGCCAAGGAGGGTCCTTCTCTTTCTTCTTCTGCTCGCATCGGTCGCCCAGAAACATCTGCTATCCGTGGCGCTGTGGAAGCAGTTAGCTCGAGGGCTGCACACACAATCCCCCGCTGCTAACCTGCCTGCCAGGCCCGAGAAGCGGGCAACGCAGCACAACTCCACAGTTTTCATCACATGCACCTCTACCCTCTGGCTAAAAACACCCCTCTCTCCCAAATGCACTCCGTCCTGCTTCTTCTTCTTCTTCTTCTCCTCTTCATAGGGTGGCAGTAACATCTGCACTGGCACATTCCATTTATCTCCTGGTTTGTATTCACACTGATTATGAGGTCTGACCACTCTTCTGCCTCTCTGAAGTTTGTTCCTACTTTCAGGTGTTTCCCCTGTACTTTGGAGAACAGTTATCTTTGTCTAAGACAATGCCTCAGTCAACTGTGACCACATCTTGCCTTTCTTCAGCTGCTGATTTTTAGGAGTCCCTAAATTCCTTCCTTTGAGACACAACGCTGTATCACTGATTCAGAGAAACTGAGCAAGCTAGCTCATTTAAATTTTCAACATGTCACTCTCCTTCAGACAAAATAAAAATAAAAACCCTTTTGACAACATGAAGAAAGAAGCACTGAATTAGATAAACGCAATAATACTATGTGGGTATGAGGTATGTATACTTAACCTTCTAGCTAATACAAAAAAAATACTTGTAATTGTTCCCTCAATAAATATGTGAGAAAATCAAATAGTTCACTCTGATGGCTTCCCTTTACATTGTAAGGCGACAGTAGTTTAGTTTTGCGTTAAAAAATTAGGACTTGGCAAGCCAACTTCCTAATTTCAAACTAAGCTACAGAATTACTAATGTCTTTAAAACTACACCCCACATAAGCACTCCAAACTTTACTGGCAGCAATACAGATGTCTGAGCCACTGTACATTTCACACATCACTAAATGGGCGTATTGCCACAGGACAATTGAACACGTTCATTACTTCTTTATTTTATTTTCCAGTACAGTTTTGTGAAGCTAATTGATTATTGCAAAGTTTCATCAAGATATTTTTCCTGTATTTCATACTTTTATATATTTAATAATACTGCTACTTCAAATTGTGTAGCAATTTAATTGACCTATAAAATCTCTGTATGAGAAAGGTAATATTATTGTTTGTTCTAAATAAAATATTAGCAGATAGATTTCCTCTAATAAAAGCAGCTTTTAAATTATTGTAAACTACAGACATTTAAAAGAGTTAAGCATTCAAAAATAAGCATTCATAAAGAGTTAGCATTCAAATCATTAATGAAGAGCAAGCATCTCACAGAAAACATAACCTGAGGATATAAGGCAAACCATTGAAGCACATGCCATATTCCTAATTACATATTAGGAATATAGTGATTTCATGCAATACAAGAGATAACTGAAAAGGCTATCTTTAAAATCAACAGTTCCTACACAGTACTTAGTAACAAAAATACCACAATACGATGCATTGGTGAAGATCTGGTTGCTAGTAGTAGCACTATGATATTGAATAATATCTTACTGCTGTTAGTTATTTTCTAGACAAGAAGAAGGCATAAATAATATTGTTAACAAAATTGTCTTTTAAACCTTTTGCTTCCAGATCTCACATCTATTTACCTGGATTTCTTGCCTAATCATGGTAAAGGTATTCGGTATGTAAAAATGTTAGAAACAAAAAATGCTATGTCAACAATATGGCAAGCATTACCTAAAAATGTCATAAATAAATAGTGCAATGAATATTGTCTCTGAAAAATGTGTTTTTCATAGGATCAAAGAATATTTTGGGTTGGAAGGGATCTTTAAAGGTCATCTTGTCCAAATCCCTGCCATGGGCAACGACATCTTGAAATAAATCAGGGTGCTCAGTGTGGCGGCAGTCAACCACCTGGCTCAAGGGCCTCGTGGTAACAAACCGCAAAAACACATTCATTGGGCCGATCTGGCCACTGCCCCACCTTCCCTGGTTTAGGGAGACTTGTGTCACCCCCTCGTAGGGAGATGCAACTTTCCCATCCCGTTATGAAGTTTATTCGAAATATAATGTTTGGTTGTTGTATTGTTATTATATCTTGTTGTTAATTGTAATGTTTTCCCATAATCCCCCATACTGTCTTATGTAAATCCCTCTGGAATTCCCCTAACTTTTCCCACCCTAGTTATGAATATGTTAATACTCCCCAGAAAGTTCTAAGTTCCTCGGTAGCTGGTTGGTTGTTGTTATGGGCTACACCCCCATTGTATTCTGATCAGTTTCTTGCAGTTGTCTGTTACGTTTCCTCTGCCTCCATGCCTGCCAGGCATTGGAGGATCTCCCTGTAACCACTCCCCTTTACTTCCCCTTAAAAGCTGTTGTTACCCTTTGTCTGGGCTCTTCGTGCCCCTGTCCTCCCTGCGTTAGCCTTCCCTGCACTTCAATAAACCCTCTTCCTTCACCCACGAAGAGTCCCTCTCGTTCCTCCTAGCCCTTCTGCGCCTTTTCCATCGAGCCCTGGTCGTGCCCTGGGTGCGTCTGTGGCCAGGACTCCGCCTTTGCAGCCAGTCTCCCAGCTCCAAGCCGGCGCGGGTTTGTTGTTGCGGACCCCTTATCTCGAGGCGCCCTACACGGGCAAGGGTAGCACTGCAACAGCTCAGAGCCCTGGCCAACTTGACCTTGAATGTTTCCAGGGATGAGACATTTACCTCTCTGGGCAACCAGTGCCAGTGTTTTACCACCCTTATTGTAAAAAACTTCTCCCTTAAATCTAATCTAAATTAACCCTCTTTTAGTTTAAAACCTTTATTCTTTGTCCTATAGTAACATTCTCTGCTAAGAGGTTTGTTCCCTGCTTTCTTAAGAGGCCCCCTTAAAATATTGAAAGGCCACAATATGATCACCTCTGTGTTTTCTCTTCTTGGAGCTGAACAACCCCAACTCTCCACTTTTCCACGCAGGAAGGAAGTTCCATTCCTCTAATCAGTTTTGCAGTCTTCTGCTGGACCTGCTCCAACAGGTCCATGTCTTTTACTGAAAATCCCAGAGCTGGTTACAATAGTCCAGGTGCAATCTCACCAGAGAAGAGTGAAGAGGGAGAATCACTTCTCTCAACCTGCTGGTCACGCTTCTTTTCATGAAGCCCAGAATGCTGATACCTTTTCCTGGTCTTAGAAAATGAAAGGCAGACATGGTTAAAGGGTAGGGGGTTTACCTCGGTATCATTAATAGGATCCTGTGGATGCATCACTTCACCACAGTGGAATGCATCGCAATGTCCCCCCCTGTAAATAGTGTATACAATTTATAGACCTTACACATTAACATATCTAACAAGGGTACCCAATAAGGAGGCTTGGGTGGATGGTGTAATATTTTCCCCATCTATGGAATCCTCCCCCCCGCTGGGTGGGCTAATCTCTAGTTTACAGAATATGTTCTATGAGGGACCTTGGCCCCCAAGATAGTAGAATGTTTGGCCTCCTGGCCTCACAGCTTCTGGGCTGTTTGGTCTCCTGGCCCTACAGAACACTAGAACTATGCTAAGTTATCAGACCTAAAGGATTACTAGTATGCATGCTAATACTTGTGGATACATAGAACTGTGTAAAAGGTATGTAAAAAAAAAAGTAAAAATCATCTTGGCATCACTGCAAGTGTTGCGGTGACCCAGGTGCAGACTCAGCCCTCATCCCAGTTTTCGATGCGGTTACATGAGGTTAATTGGGTTAATTACTCACCAACAGATATTGGGGACGAGGCTGAGGCCGAAGCATGAGGTCATCCTTAAGCAACGTCAATCAAAAGGCACCTCCCCTTAGTCCCTCCCGAGTTATGAAGACGTACGTTCACTGGAAAGTTCTTCTGAGTTCGATGTTTGATTGGTTATAAGCTGTACCCGCCTCTATTCATTCCTCATTGGATGTTTCTGTACGCCCCCTTGTGTTCCTATTTGCTGTAATCCCTAACTCCGCCCTAACTCTGCCCAAATCCCTTTCACTTAAAACCCTGTGCACCCCTTTGTTCTTTGCCTTTCCTCATCGGCTCCCTTCAGCTTCTGAACTCCCGTTGGAGAATAAAGGGCTGGAACACCAAGAAAGGTCCTTCCTTTTCTTCTTTCACCTGCGTTGGTTGTCCACAAAGATCAGCTATCCGTGGCACTGCGGAAGCAGTTAGTTAGTGGGCAGCACGCACAATCCCTTGCTGCTAACCCGCCTGCTGGGCCCGAGAAGCCTGCCGGGCCTGAGAAGCGTGCAACGCAGCAACATAGAACTGTGTAAAAGGCATATAAAGGAAAAAGTAAAAATCATCTTGGCATCACTGCAAGTACACACTATTGGCTCATTTCCAGCTTTTCATTGACCAGCACCCCTAAGTCCTTCTTGGTAGGGCTGCTTTCAATCCGTTCATCCCTAGGCTGTATCGATACCTGGCATTTCACCTGTTCAGGGACAGGATCTTGCATTTAGCCTTGTTAAACATTATAATGTTCCCATGGGCTCAATTCTCAAGCTTGTCCTAGTCCCTCTGGATGGCATCCTATCCACCATGTGTTTCAGCTGCACCACAGTTTGGTGTAGTCTGGAAACTTGCTGAGGAGGCACTCAATCCCAGTGTCTCTCGCTAGTGAAGAAATTAGACAGTACTGACCCTAATAGAGACCCCTAAGGGAGACCACTGGTTACTAATCTCTTTGTGCACATTGAGCTTTTGACCACCACCCTCTGGGTGCACCCATCCAGCCAATTCCTCATTTGCTGAACAGTCAACCCACCAAATCCATAGCTCTCTAAGTTAGAGAAGAGGATGATGTAGGGGACAATGTCGAAGGCCTTACAGAAATCCCAATAAATGACATCAATAGCTCTTCCTTTGTCCACTGATGTTGACACTCCATTGCAGAAAGCCACTAGGTGGATTAGGCAGGACTTGCCCTCAGTGAAGTTATACCAGCTGTCTTGAATCACCTCCTAGTCCTCAGTGTATCTTAACAAAGGGATGATGTTAGAAATAAACTAAAACAGTTTATTTTAATAAAAAAATTCAAAAAAATGAAGTTCGGGATCCAAAAAAAAATTAAAAGAAAAATCCGGGTTACAGAGATCAGAGACCCTTTACTGCCAAGCTGGCTTAGCTCCCAAGGCGGGAACCCACAGTGCTGGGGTGACTCCAGCTAGCCTGAAGTCTGAAAGCTGTTAAAAATTGCTTTTTAATCAAAGCTGAGGCCTGAGCACCCAGCGCTGGGTGTTACTATCAGTAAGTCCAGAGTGACTGGCAGGTGCTGCCTGGTGACAAGGGTTTTTATATTGTTCTGGCTCCGCCCATGACCACCCCTTGTCCAGCCCCTTTGGTTGTAGTTGATTGGTGGGGGCTCAGGATGAGGTAAGGACTGTCTGTCAATGGCTCATTTGTTTCTAGGGGGTTGTGTTTCTCTGCTTTTGTGGCGGGAAAAGTCCTCATTATTATGCATGGCTGCCATGGAGGTAAGTTGCAGGGTGGCAGTTAGGGTCTAAAAATAGTAAGGTGGCAGTTAGGAAGGCAAGCAAATTTGGGGATTGATTTTAACTTAGAGGGATTAAAAACATAAATTTGGCTTGTAAAAACATGGCTTTTGACATCAGAGTTTTGAGGAAGAGGGTAATAATACATGAACATCTGTGGAACATTACTTTTAAACACTTTTGGGGGTTTACAATGAATAACTTGGGGATTCTTACTTAACTGGGGCTTTAACAACGAACTATGTGACTAAAACTTTACAACTATAACTGAGAACATGCAGATGGACAAATTGCAAAAAGCCAATAACTAGTTTTTATATATAACAGATGATCTCTCCTATGATTTTCCCAGACACAGGGGTGAGGCTGACAGGTCAGCAGTTCCCCAGGAGGATTCACCCCTTTTAAAGATGGCTACAACTTTCCCTTTTTTCAGACACCTGGGACTTCAGCTGAGTGCCATGA
Source organism: Melanocharis versteri (assembly GCA_013397845.1). Lineage (NCBI taxonomy): Eukaryota > Metazoa > Chordata > Aves > Passeriformes > Melanocharitidae > Melanocharis > Melanocharis versteri. The sequence continues at coordinate 74,928 of VZTG01004423.1, forward strand.
CTTCTCAGATATCATGGAGAATGACTGGGCAAGTACATCAGCCAATTCTCTCAGGAATCTTAGATGCATCTCATCTGGTCCTACAGACCTCTGTATGTTCAGGTTTCTCAAGTCGTGAAACTGTTCCTCTCTTACAGCGGAAGGGAATTTGCTCCACAAGTCCCCATTCTGTTGTCCATCCACTTGAGTGGGAAGAGAGATTGCCATTTAAGACTGAGGCAAAAAAGTTGTTGAGAACCTCAGCCACCTTCTCATCCATTTTTACTAGTTTGTCAGTCTTGCTTATCAGGACTGGTACCCTTTATTGGCCTTTCTTTTCTGGCTAACACACCACTAAAGCCTTTCTTGTTCTTTGTTTGCCTTACCAAATTCAGCTCCACCTGTACCTTGGCCTTCGTTACTTCATGCCTACACAACCAGACCAACATCCCTATATACTTCCCAGGATACTGGTCCCTGCTTCCACTGTCTGTGCATTGGCTTCTTGACCTACAGCTTGACCAGAAGATCCTAACTCTGCTGTGCCAGTCTCTTGTTTGCCTTGCCCAGTTTCTTGCACTAGGGGTCATGAGCTCCTACACTCTATGAAAAGTGTCCTCAAACATCTGTCAGTTTTTTTCTGCTCCCTTGTCCCTGATGGCAGTTGCCCAGGGAGTCCCATTATCTAACTCCTTGAACAGTTGGAAGTTTTTCTGTCCTAAAGTTCCAGGTGCTGACTCTACTCTTCACCTGACCCATTTTCCTCAGGACTGCCAACTCTACCAGTGCATGATCACTGCAGCCGAGGCTGCCTCCAAACTTGATGTCACCAGTTAGCTCTGTGGTGTTGATGACCATCAGGTCCAGTAATGCATTCCACCTGGCAAGGCTGTCTACTGCCTGTCTTAATAACTTATCCTCCAGGACACTTTATGGGTGCCTGTAGGTAGCAGATACCACTCCAAGAGTCTCATGGATTGCCTACAGCACAATGAAGATTTTTTTTTTTTTTGGTAGAAACTTCAGACAAGGTGTTTTAAAAATGTGAAGATCTCCTGAAAAAGGGGCAAAGAAAATTCCGTGCTTCTATCACACTGAGAAAGATAATCTTTTGGAAATTAGTAAGTTTCTGAAAATTACTGTTTCAATATATAAATGAGAAAGTTAAAGGAAAAAAAAAAGACCTGTGAGAAAAGAGTGGTTGTAAATTTTCCATGAGACAAACTACTTTTTTGTTTCTTACTGTAAATAAATAGTATTATATAAATATACAAATAAAAAATGAGTGCATAAATAAATTAGTTATCTAAATAATTTTTTAAAAGCACATAAACTGTCAGAGAAGTCCCACAGCTAAACGAATTTTCCAATTTCCAGTTTTTCTCATTTTGCACTTTGACAATTTTACTCCAGTGCAATGGAGAATAGCAATTCTGATTTTAACTTCTTGGTGCTGGGTTGCCCAGAAAAGCTATGAATGCTTCCTCCCTGGAAGTGTTCAGGGTCAGACTGGATGAGACTTTCAGCAATCTGGTCTAGTAGAAGCTGTCACTGTCCATGGCAGGGTGGTTGGCAGTAGATGATCTGTAAGGTCCCTTCCAATCATAGCATCATTACAATGCTATTACCTTAACTGAAACTGTTCATGCAAGTAAAGTTTTAAGTATCTTGAAGCCTATGTACTTGTTAATTCAGAAGACTTTTAAAGCAAACTTACTAGGTATCAACTGCAATTTTTATCATGTAAGACAATTTTTTTTCATCCACGACACTTGGCTAATGCATCTGAAGAAAAAAAAAAGGCTTTTCCTCTTTTTATCTCATTTTTTAACAGTTAGGTTCAATTGTGATAGATTAACTATTTTAAAGGAAATGAACCTCAAACTATTTCTAGTTTCTGTGTGAAAATTATTATTTGTGCATAGAAACTAATGTATCAGAAAAAATATTCCAAAACAATGCATTTGAGGAAACAACAATTAGTACGGACCGTCGACACAATGTAGTTCAAATCATTTCAGTTCAAAAGGGCAGGTGGTGTTTTGATATAATGCAATTTAAGATGAGTATGTATTTGAAATATTTTCATTCATTTTTCGTTTAACACGAAGTTTCACCTTAGAAACGTTTAGCAAGGGTAATATTGGGGGTTTGACAATTGATGTGAAATCTACCACTTGGACACCAAAAATGAATATGCCTTTGAAATGCTCAGAAATTAATGTCAATTTGATTTAGGATATTAGTGCCTCCAATCACGCCAAAAACGTATTTATCAATGTCTAGTGACAACAGGCGGCTTTCTAAAAAATATGTAATTTTCATTTGCACTGATAAGTACCTCTTTGTTCTAAACATAAATTGCAGAAAACAGCATGGAAATCCACAACTCTTCAGATCTTGCATTTGATCCTCATACTGACCTCAGCAAAGAATAAGTCCCTCTATAACCCTTGCAAATCTTCTAGCATATGGAAATACACTAAAACTCAGTTAAATAAATGGAAATGCATTCATGAACTCTATAGACTCTCAGAAGAGCTCTAACAATCAACTTCATAAACATTTCAATAAAGAAAATACCTGACGATTTTCGAAGATAAGTGATATATCCTTGCTTTAAATCAGCGGTGGACTGAAAGGGATGCAAGATTTTATATTTGAGAATGCCTTTCTGATTTTAAGAGTGCTTATTTATTCCATATGGAAAGTCAGACTCTTTCAATGCACTCCATTTAATCATCAACAATTTAAGGTACCAAACCCATCTTGTCAGTTGGCTGCTAGCGACTAAATCACTAGCACCTGTAATTACTAGCGATCACAATACATTAATTTCTGAGTTCACTCTTGGTGAATTGTAATGCCTAATCATAGATTGGTTATGTTCTGCAAATAATTGTAAGTATTCTTGACTTTACACTGTCCAAATGTAACAGAATCGGGTTGGTGCCTGGGCCAGCACAGTTTGTCTGATTACTTTGGTAAAGTTTAAAGTATAAAAAGAGGTTAATACCCTCCAAAGAGCTAGTATCCCCATTTCCTAAGGTGTGGATTCTGGACACTGAGGCAACAGTTTTCAGAAAAGGTAAAATAGCAGGTGGAGATAGAAATAGATCTCCAGCATGAGGTGGATGTTGCTGTGGCTTCAGGCACTCACAGCATTCAAAATGTACAAAGGTACCATAAGTTCTACTGATCTACTGAGGAATAGGATATGACTAGCTTTAATATCTCTTCAACTACCACTCTCCTCACACTTCTAGACTACAGCTTCCCATTTCAAATATAAGTAATTTCGCTGTGGAGGATGTTCCACCATGTGCAGCCATGCAATATATGCATTCTCCAGTGGAAGTCTTCTGGCCCATCAGCAGCTGGAGGATAAGGAATACGTACGCTCTCTTGCTTCCTTTCTCTCACTTTTTCTTGTAAGCTTCTCCAGGAAATTTTTACATCAGATGGATGATTTGCTAAGAGATGAGTAAGTCACACTATTGAGAAGAGGCTTATTAGTTACTGTTTTTTTAAACAATAAAAAATGCCATAATTTTACTGCGGAGATTTAGTAGGGCACTGAAATATAATTAGTCACAGTGTAAAAAAGTGCAAGTATGATACAAAGTCCTCTTGTACCTGATTACATTTTGTACTTACCTCTCCAGGATAACCTGTTTTTAAAATCCTGAGGACTAGATTAAGTAGAAAACAAGATTCCAGCACTCTGGATAAGCAACAAGTTCTGAAAACCAAATCAGTTGAGTATCAGTTGAGATTACTCTGGTATTTGATCGGGCTTGTCATGGGTTGACCAGTTGTGGAGGTTGGACATGCCTCCAGATCCCGTATTTAAAACGGGGAACGCCACAAAAAAGTCTCTTTCGCTTCTGGCTTTTGAACAGCTAATTGGAGAGCCTGCGCAGTCCGGTGGGGCCAGACCCGGCCCAGCCCAGTAGACCCCCCAGTGCAGCACAGACTTTTTGAATCTTGTCACTACTGAGCCGGGTCGGCTCCGCTCAGGCTTCAGGTGGAAGCTGGGCTTCCACGGGCTGCCGGGTCATGCCACCAGGAGCCATCCCAGCCCTGTGAGCAACCAAGCGGCTGAGCAGTGCTGGGGGTGGCCCCGAGGCTGGGAGCGGCCAGGCCAGGACCGGCCGCGTGGCTGCCGCCGTCCCAGTCCGGGAGCGATCGCATGGCCAAGACCGCGTGGCTGAGATTGGGGGTGGCCAGAGCAGCGCCACGCCACCGTGGCTATCTCGGCATGGCTCGCAATGGACTTCATTTGCTTAGCCGCTTTTAGCCAGCCATGCTGCGGACAGAAGGACGAAAGCAGCAGCAGTAGGTTTTTTCCCATTTTCGGCACCCCACATGAAGGAAAAGCATGGAGTGGAGCCGGCAGCCAGCACAGCTTGCTCAATGCCAGCGAAGACCACGGGAGCAGCAGCAAGCGGCACAGCGAGCGATTCCCCGAATTGTGGAGCCCAGATAAGATCAACTTTTCAGCGCTGCAGAACTCTGTAAAAACTGTTTCGACTGATAAAGCTTGAGAACAAACGAACCTATGAACACCAATTCTCTCCCAAATTAAAAAAAGAGAAAGGTGAAGACACGAGAGGAGGACAACACGGCGACACTAATGTTGGTGCAAAGGAGGGAGGGGGAGGAGGAGGTACCCCGGGCCTCGGGGCTGAGATTATTCTGCAAGCCACGGTGAGGACTTCAATACAGTAAACTGTTTCCCTGTAAATCATGAGTGCATGGGGGGATGAAGCGTTCAAACTGCAGACACTAGCAAAGGCACCCGTACTAAAGCCAGCAGATGTTGAAGTGACTGTGATCCAATGAGAAACTTGAGCAGAGAGAGGTAATAGAGGCAAAACGCCTTGCCCCAGGGAAGAAGGGGAAGATCTCTGTTTCCAGAGATGAAGATGATCTCAGTAATAATGAAGAAAACCTTTGCTTCTGAACAGCTCATCCTTAAAAGTGTACCCCATAGGTCAGTGGCCCACAGAGGTGGTTGTAGGAAGACTACCAAATGTGGGAGACACCTTCACAATACAAGCAGATTTCCACCCAGGCGCTGTGTGACATTTGATGTGACATTAAATCTACGAGAGAACTGTTTCGTGTGGAGAAGTCTCTATTGCGTGGCAAGAGAGACTCTTCCCTTTGAGTGAACTGGAAAAAGACTATTTTAGAGGTGGTAAACTGACTGAGGGGTCCAAGTTTGGTCTCTTTACGTTGTTTAGTGGAAAAGGAAAGATGGGAAGTGGGGGGAGGAGAAGTGTTCTGAAGTTTTATTCTGATTCTTATTATTTTTCCTTCTAGTTCTGTTAATAGTTTTCTTTATGCTCTTTAAAGTTTTGATCCTGCTTTGCCTCCTCCTAATCTGTATCTCACAGCAAAAATTGAATGAATAATTTTAATGGGTGCGCTAATGTTCTACTGGTGCTTAAACCCAGGATAGTAATTGGTGCGTTGGCCAGGAAATCTTGACTTGGTGAACAAAATCCACTATACTTAATTGGTGTTTCTGCCCGGTTTTGAACCAAAACCACTACAGAGCTACAGACTGAGAAGAACATGCTGACCTTTAGCCTTACGAATTAAGAAGTAATGTTATGAAATGCTGGCACCTGTCATTTGGATGAACATTTTTCCTCATGGTTCCTAGAGAAGCGTGAATCTGGAAAATTTCAGTACTTTAGGAAAACACAATGACTTTGAAATCCAGCTTCACTGTGAAATAATTTAGGACTGAACTGTTTATGGCAAGAGAGGCCAAGGGATGCCAGCCCACAGATTTAAGGGCTGAGAAATAATTACAAGGACTGTTCAAACTGAGGAAGACTAAAATCAACAAGAAGTGTTCTTGTGAAACTCCACAGACTCTCTGCAGTTCTAGTGACCTCAACATTAGGAGGACATGGAACTGTTGGAGTCAGTTTAGAGGAGGGTCATGAAGTTGATTAAGGGACTGGAGCACCTCCCCTATGAAGACAGGCTGAAGAAGTTGGGGCTGTTCAGCCTGGAGAAGAGGTTGCATGGAGACCCCACAGCAACCTTGCAGTATCTGAAAGGGGCCTACAGGGAACTTGGAGAGGGACTCTTCATCAGGAACTGTAGTGATGGGACAAGGAGTAATGGGTACAAACCGAAAGAGGAGAAATCTAGGCCAGATAATAAAAAGAAATTCTTTATTGCGAGGGTGGATAGGCATGGAAACAGGTTGCCGAGAGAGGTTGTGGATACCCCAAGCGTGGCAGTGCTGAAGGCCAGGCTTGACAAGCCTTTGAACAGCCTGACCTAGTATGCCAACCTGCCCATGGCAGGGGGGCTGGGTGAGAACAATCTATAAGGTACCTTCCAACCCTAAGATTCTATGTCTGAGAAGAGTCCTTTGTACTCTTCTACCAGGTAACAAGGAACAGGTCAAGAGGAAATGGACTCAGGTTTCACCAGGGAAGGTTTAGATTTATTATCAGAGAAATGTTATTCACTGAAAGGGTGGCCAGGCATTGCCACAGGCTGCCCCGGAAAGTAGAATCACCATCTCTAGGGTTGTTAAAATGTGTAGTTGTGGCAGTTTGGAATATGGTTTAGGAGTGAACATGGCAGTGCTGGGTTAACAGTTGGACTTCATTATCTTAGAGGTCCTTTCCAACCTCAACAAGTCTGTGATTCAAAAAGCGATTTCTCAGCACGCATCCCAGTAAAGACCAGTTCTTGTGCCAAGCTCATGAGCTAACTGACATGTAGATCATTAGCGAAGTTGTTAAAAAATATTAGACCTAGTATTGACCTCTGATATATACCACTAATTACTGGCCTCCAACTAGACTTTATTACATTGATCAGAAACCTCCAGGCTCAGCCATTTACAAGTTTTCATACCACTTCACTATCTAATTATCCAGCCCATACATAAACAGTTTGTCTATGAGGATCTTATGGGAGACAGTGTCAAAGGTCTTACTGAAGCCCAGGTATGCAATATCCCCTGCTCTCTCCCCTTGTCTGCCAAGCCAGGCATTTCCCCATAGTTTTTTACCAGGCTGGTCCAGCGTGATTTCCCCTTCAATCCATGCCAATTACTCTTGGTCATCTTCTTGTTATTCACCTGCCTAGAAATTTTTCTCATGTAGTTATTCCATCATCTTCCCAGAAACTGAGGTAAAGCTGACTGGTATATTACTCCCTTGCTCTTCTTCAAGGTAGCAGAGACATTTTCTTTCCTTCAGTCTTCAGGCACTTATCTCAGTGCCAGGATTGCCATGACTGATTAAATATTATCAAGTATGGTCTCTCAATTCCAAGCAGCTGCCTCAGCACACATAGATGCATCCCATCGTGGCCCATGGATTTATGTACGTCCATTTTGCTTAAATATCACCTGATTTGAATCTGATCCACCAGGAGTGCATCTTTGCTCCAGGTTTTCCTCCAGTCTCTGAGTCTTCCTAGCAAACACTGACACAAACAAGGTGTTCAGTACCTCAGACTTCTCCATGTCTTTTGTATCCAGTTCCCCTTTATCACTGACCAATGGGTCCACATTTTTCCATCTTTCCTTCATTGCCTGTGTACTTGTAGAAGCCTTTTTGTTGTCTTTGACATACATGGCCAGATACAATTTCATTTAGGCATTATCTTTCCTAACTTTATTCCTGGTTGCTTGAAAAATGTTCCTGCATTCCTCCCAGGTCACTCAACCTTGCTTTTACCCCTTGTATTCTTCCTTTTTCATCTGAGTTTGTTTAGGACCTCTTTGTTCATCCATACTATCCTCCTGGTATTTTTGCCTAACTTCATGTTCTTTGGGATAGGAGTCTCTTGAGCTCGAAGGAACTGAACCTTGAATATCAACCAGCATTCAGAGGATGCTCTTCTCTCCAGGGTCTTATCTCTTTAAACTTTTCTGAAGTTTCTGGGGCATAAGCTTGCTTTTCATCTTCATCACTGCCCCCAAGAACCCTGAATTCCACCATCTCATGGTCACTGCAGCAGAGGTTGTCTTTGATCTTCACATTCCAGATGAATACATTTTTGTTAGTGATTATGAGGAGCAACAGACCACCTCTCCTCGTGTCAGTCAAAAAAGGTTATCCTGAATGTACTCTGGGGTTACCTGTATCCTACTGTATTTTCTCTCCGCTAGATACTGGGGTGTTCAAAGTCCCCCATGAGTACCAGGGACTGTAGACATGAAGCTGCTCTTATATGTCTATAGAGAGTCTCATCTGTCCGTTCTTCCAGGTCATGTGTCCTACAACATACACCCACTATAATGCCACCTTTACCTGTCCTCTCTTTAATCCTAAACTGTAAATTCTGATTTGTCTCCTCATCCATTCCCAGGCAGACCTCTGTACCTTCCAGCTGTTCTCATATAAAGTGCATTTCCCCTTCCCCATATTCACATTTTGGCCTTCCTAAAGAGTCTCTATCTCTCCATTGCAACACTCTGTTCATTAAATTCAATCCATTTCAAGTCTGACACTGAAAGAGATGTCACAGACAGCCCAGAGCAGTTTCCAGGCATGACTAGTTTGTCTTGAATGTCAATAACTGATAACATACCACTGAGACCAGAGCAGACGTCCATGAACACTATTGGGATCATGCATGAACAGCTGCAGTGCAGGAAGATGTCTGTACAGAAGATTTTATAGAATCAGTCTTCAGTGTTCTGAAAAAAACCAAACAAACCCTAAACAAATGAACAGCAACAACAACAATTCACAACACAAATACTGTAAAATCAGTGTTGGTCAAATTGCAAATAGCCCAAGCTAAGCCTAAAAATAAGAAAAGGAGAAAGACCTATGGAGACTAATTTACCTAGGACATGGGAAAATGTGAGTCTGCAAAGACAGGTATCAATTTCAGCACTATACCACTGACACTGGTATTCATCCTGGCAGAATTACAGATGGAGGCATCTGGAGAATGGCCAGCTCTGACAACATCCTAGCACTTAACTGCCATCAAGGTGTGGTAATTGTTGTAGACTTGTTTATAACTCACATGGCTAGTAAGTCAGTACTTTTGCATGTGTTTACACAAGAGAACAGTGTGTGGCAGAAACTAGTGCAAAAGAAGGAAAGTAAAGACTTAAGGGTATCCTTACCTTCACTTTCAGTTCAGGCACTTCCCTTTCAGTGAAACCAATTGTCTTGGACAATATGTCATTATACAATCTGGGAACTGCCCTGACTAAATAAGAGAGTAATAAAGTTAAATCTACTTGTGTAGCAAAATACTGTAAGAGACCACTTAAGTGTGTCAACAGTTTCAAGACTCCATTAGCAACAGAGACTGGTTGACGGATTTTCTTGTCAAAGTCCTTCACTGTACTAGTATAAAATCAAAAGATTTGTATGACAGGATGCTCTTAACATTTTTCATGCTAATATATTCCACCAAGACACCTGCTCCTCAGGAGAGATGACCAAGAGCTAAGGAAATGGTTCTGTGTACAGAACTGATCATCATTTCACTAACTGTAATGGGTAAAAATTCAGTTTGTACTTCTTGATCTCCATGAACATCCTAAACACATCTGAAGCTTGCCATGTTCTGACAGAAGAGGCCACCTTTCAGGATTACCTAATTACGGGTGTAAATAAGAACACAAAGGCATCAGAATGCTGATTCAGGTCTACGTCTTGCTCCGTCTTATGATCACACAGGTTTCATCTCTTCAAGGCCTGTAATATGGACATGAACACATCCCAACACACAACACTTCTATTTGCTATGTTGTCTGGTAGCCATATTTTCATCAGACTCCAAGAGTATGTCAAAGTGACTGCTTTTTCTGATCTTTGCAACTGCTGCTCCTAAACCACTTTAGATGAAATTATGAGCCAGGAATGGGTACCTGGTAAACCCTTACCAGGGATGAAATTTCTAAGCTGTTCCACTTTCTTAAAGCTGGAAGTCAGCTTCTTAAAAGAAGAAAATGGATAATGTAAGGGTATGTGGAAAGAATGTGTCTGCTCCTTGACACATCTGGTCAGCACCTTTCTCAGTGCAAAGAGAAGTAATGAGAAAAGGAGGTCATGAGCAAGAACATACAGACAGAAACCTGACGAAAAAATGAGAGGTAGTGATGAGAACAAACCTGTACAACCACGCGAATTGATAAAGATATGTGAAGCGTGAGAATTTTCATTTTTCATTATGACCATATGACTTAGCACCCATTCAAATCTGGATCATAAGAAAACAGAGTAAGACAGCATCCTGAGACACAAAACCTGACCAGTTAGCATTACCAAAGGCAATAATGAGAAATAAACCTGGTCAGTTGCATTTATTGACGGGCTACCAAGAAACTGCAGGCAAACTGGGACTTTGCTACCGATGAAGACTAAACCTCAGGACCAGGATGTTAAAGGGAGATCTGAGGGATGATCCAACCAAATGGATGAGCAGTAAGAGAAGCAGGTAGGAACAAATCAGAGGGGAGACAGAAATGTGTCCAAGTGGGTCAACTCTAATATAGGCTTCATTCATGTACTTGTCTGGCTGAACCCTGGGACTGATCAGCACAGTCTGTCCTATCTTTTTCTATTTCCACATTTAATCTTTTCTTTCTTCTCACTGAATATTTTCCTAATTATCTCTCAGTGTAATCTTACTCTCTATTCTATAGGAATGTGTGGACTAAGTGACCACAAGACTTGTGCCTGTTGAGTGAAATTTGGTACCAACTACTAGAGTCAGACTAGAGTCAGAGGCAACCAGGGGTTGTAGGCACACCTGGCCTGGTGTCTGCTACTGGAACAAGAGGGAACTTTTAATCTCCAGCCACTGTGGTGAGAATGCTATATGTTGCCTGAATATCAGCTGTGAGAGGACTGGCATGAGTGGGCAGGTTGGAGTAGGTGATCTCCAGAGGTCCCTTCCAACCTTAACTACTCTGTGATGCTGGTTCTGTGAGGTGAGTGAGGGGCTCAGTGCAGGCAGCTGCTGTGGCACTACAGGCACGCGTGCCTGGGAAAGGTCATACTGTATCCTCCCCAAATGTGTGCATGTCCATTCACTGACAAACTTCAAGTCAAATAGCCAGTGGTCTGGGGGGCCACAGGTTTGGATCAGGGTATCAGGCTGATTGAGCTCTAAGAAACAAACCTTGGAACCAACACTCAAAATTACCTTTTCGAAAAAGGTTATTACAGAGTTTGATGCAAATATACATGCAGGTTAAGGTCTGAAACTAGCTTTTGAAGTAAAGTCACTGTTAAGTGCTTAATTTATACAGCATCATGTTCTCTGTAGCTGAGAATATTTACTAAATAATTTTAAAACATACAGTAATGACTTTTAATTTAAATAAGTCCACAAGTGATTGTTTTACCTTTCAAAAATATACAACGTGCATCTTTTGGAGGGGTTGGTTTTGCTTTTTGAAATAAATAAGGCCATGCACATATGCTGAACCTTGATATTTTTCAAGTATTTACAGAATCTTAGAATTAGATTGCACTTTTTGTATGTGGCAGGGGTATGGTAGCAGGGATGTGTGTAGTGCTGCAAGGATGACTTCGTGAGGAGACACCAGAAGCTGCCCCCACGTCAGAGCTGACTGACTCCTGGACCAACCTGTGGCTGGCTAAAGCTGTGCTAATCAGTGGTGTTGGCAGTTGGTGACAACATATTTAACAGGGTGAAAACCACTGCAACAGCAGCTGTGAGAGAAGGCAGTGAACGTATGTGAGAGAATCAGCTCTGCAGACACCAAGGTCAGTGCAGAAGGAGGGGGATGCGGTGTAGATCCTGGGGAAGACTTTGTTGAGGCAGCTATGCTCCTGCAGCTCATGGGGATCCATGGCAGAGTATAAATCCACCCGCAGTCCACGGAGGATTCTGTGGCAGAGCAGGTGTGTATGACTCGAAGGAAACTGCAGCTCATGGAGAACTCAAGCTGGAGCATGATCTTGGCAGGAAGTGCATCCCGTGGAGAGGAGGCCATGTAGGAATAGGTTTTCTGGCAGGATCTGTGGTCCCATAAGGGACTCACACTAGAGCAGTCCATTCTTGAATGACCTATGTTGGAACAGTTCTTGAGGAACTGGAGCCTGTGAGATTGACATATTGGAGAAGTTCATGAATACCTGTTTCCCATAGGTGGAACCCCACAATGAAGCAGAGGAAGAAAATTAGAGATGAAGTGCTATGAGATGACTATAACCCCCATTCTGCATCCTCCTGCACCACTTGGGGTGGAGAAGTTAGAAAGAATGAGTGGAACAAAGGCATTTTTAGATTGATTGCCGTTCTCATTACTCTTCCCTGTTTCTTTTGAAGAAAAGTAATTACCCCAAGTCAAGTCTGTTTCATTCACGACAGTTATTGCTGAATTTCCAATCTGTCTTATCTTGACCCACAAATTTTTCATTGCCGTTTCTTCCCCTGTCCTGTTGAGGAGGGGGAATGATAGAGTTTGTGGGAACCCCACAAATAGCCAGGATCAACCTACCCAGCTGCTATTGCTGAGGCTGGAAGGGACCTCTGGAAATCCTCAGTCCAATACTCTAGTCATCGAGATTGCATTACTCTCTGGGTGTGTCCGGTCCTGTGTATCTCCAAAAATGAAGACACTGCAGCCTCTCTGGACCATGTGTTCCAGTACTTGCCCACCGGGGAAAGAAAAGAAAAAAAGGGAAGAAGAAGTGTTTTCTTCTGTTTAGCTAGAGTATCCTGTATTTCAGTGTGTGTCCATTACCTGACGCTGTCCTCTGGCCACCCAAAAGCTAGCCCAGGGCCAGAGGCAGACGCCCTTCCCTGGCTGTGGCCGCAGACGGTCAGTAGCTGCTCCATGTGCAGGAAGGCAGGCGAGAGCTCACAAAGGGCTCGCTGTGCCTACCGTTGGTCAAGACGCAGGAGGGAGATGAAAATGTTGGAAGGGGCTCTTCATGGGTGCAGGAAAGGTTTATTCAGGGGAGCGAAGGTTCTGGAAGGCAGGAGGAGCGGAGGGCGAAGAGCCTAGAACAAAGGGTTGCAACAGATTATCTCCTGGGGGAGAAGGGAGGGTATACATACAAAATATCCAATCAGGAGAACTCAAGGGTGGTACATAGATAAAATGACATGGATACAACCAATAGCAACATTGAGGGGCAAGGAGGTAGAACAGGGAGCCAATCTTGTAACAAAGAACCAAGAACTTACAGGAATATAACTATATAAGGGAGAACTGGGGAGGAGAACACATTAACCAGTAGGAGCGCTGGGATTAACATAATGCAAATAGGTGGGGAAAGGGATTATGGGGAAATACAATTTGTCACCCTAACCACAAGGTTTGGGAGATGTCTCCTGGTGTGCCCAGCAGACCCTTCTTAGTAGCCCTGCCTGGGCTTGCCCAGCCAGCGCAGGTGGTCTTTTGACCACTGCAACAATTACCTGTGTGAAGTGGGTCCCTCTTCGTTCCCTCATATCAAATATTTATACACATAAATAAGTGCCTGAGTCTTCTCTACTGTGAGCAATTCTAGCCCTCTCACGCTCACGTCATGCTTCAAGCCCTTAAAAGCCACAGAGATGTATCTCATCAGGGCTGAATGGAGAGGACAGATCACCTGCCTTAACCTGCTGTCAATACCTTTCCTAATGGAGCTCTGGACATTATGTGCTTTCACTGCCATATACTGCATTCTTAGCTTATGGTCACTTTACTATTGACCAGGACCTCAAGTTCTTTCCGCATGGTGTCCCTTTTCTGCAGGAAAAAAGAAGACCACAATAGTTTCACAACCCTATGTAAACTGAAAAGCAATAGAATTCGGTCATTTTGATGATACAAAAATTATGCTCAGAAATTCACTGTGTGAACTGGAAATGAAAGATGAATATATTCATGTTGTCGTAGATAAAGCTTCCCATACTCCATATTTTGTGTCCTTGTTTCTCTCTTACTAGATTCATATTTAAGCTGTTTTTGCCAAGTGCCCACAAATATCTGTCAGCAAGTTGTCTCAGTTTAGAAAGCCAAAAAAGACCTTTATAATATTATTTCTACAATAGGCAGATTAAGTATTGAAGATAAAACTTCTATAATTGAACACTGCTAAATCCATGATGTGTAGTCTCTTTCCCTTGCAGCGCAGAAAAAGAAGCCACTCATCATTACCACCACTAAGGAACATAAATTATTTTACAGCAAGAAATATAAAGGAAATAAAAAGAAAAAAAATAGTGTCAGAAAAATAACTTTATTTGTGAACAAATGATTTAAACTTGACAGAGATCAAATCATTTGTAACCTGCCAGAAGAAATTTAACAGCCCTACTCTCTTCTTTGTGACTTAACGTAAACTGACAGATACAGATGTGTCTGGAGTATGAGTCTTACGCCATTTACACCAAGATATTCAGTAGCTGCTCTGCTTTAACCAAGGATTATACAGTGTGGCAATCTGAACATAGCCAAGATGCTGCTCCTTCTCAGGAAAGCCAAGAGGTGAAAAAGTGATTTTTCTTTCTGTTACTTCAGAGGAAAAGGAGACACCTGTCAAGGAACATAAGTAGGCTTAGAGGGCTACAGAAACTGAAGGGATTGCTGCTTTTGGCCAGACATCTGCCTTTTAAGAGAGCATCCCTTAATGAGAATGCGATGTGGCTGAATGAGTTTAGGGAGAAGAGTTAATAAATGCTAAAACTGCCTAGGTCAGGCTATAGTTCATATAATATTCTGCTACTTTCCCTTCAGCCAGCCAGAATCCTGAAGAAATAAAACATCTAATGTATTTCACATTTCCTCGTGGGAACATCATACAAGAGACTGCTGTAGTAGAATAGAAACAGAGACCAAATTTCAGAGCAAGGATATTCCTCATTTGCTTTTTGCACTTGTTGAAAGTATGTGAGAGACATACAAGTATTCCATTATTATCTTTTGTATCACTTTCTCATCACAAACTCTGCCGCGGTGTGACCCCTGCCCGTGAGGGCGCCTTGTTGTAGGGGCTCCGTGACAAATTCCCTGCTGGATGATGACGGTGAGACCTAATGCGAGGGCGGAGTCCTGGCCATAATCGCACCCAGGGAACGACCAAGGCTCGATGGTGAGGGCGCGTGGAGACAAGGAAAAGGAGGGACTCTTCGTGGGTGGAAGCAGGGAGGGTTTATTGAAGAAGTGAAGGGTAAGCTAACACGAGGGATTCGGGGGCACGAAGAGCTGAGAAACAAGGTGGCACGGGTTTTTAAGGGAGGACAAAAGGGAGGGGTTACAAAGGAATCCTCCAATGCCCTGCTGACATGGAGGTGGGGGGAACAGAACTGACATGAGGGATAAACCAATAAGAACATTAAAGGGGTGTAACCATTAACTACAGCCAACCAGCAACCAAGGGCAACAGAACTTTCCAGGCAAACATTACATATTTATGAACTAAGGGTGGAGGAAACTTGGGGAATCAGGGGAATTTGCATAGACAGCAAGGGGAATTATGGGGTAAACAGTACAATTAATAACTGGGATACATAAAAGGTAAAATCACTGATTATAAAATCCAAACACCTTTCCTTAGACGAAGAGAGAGCTATGCCTCCCCACATGGGGTGGCACAGGTCTCCCTAGCTGTGGGAATGTGGAGCGGTGGCCAGGTCAGCCCAATGCACATGCTTTTGTGGTTTGTCACGGAGTGACCCGTGGGCTAAGCGGCTGACCACCGCCACAAAACCTCATTCCACAGGATCTTTCTTTCAGGATCTTAATGGCCATAAGAACATATCTTTAGCTGATAAGCTTCAATTTCTGGTCTAAATATTTTAAGATCAGGCCACCTGATTAAAAAATGAAAGTATCATTCCTGTCTCTATATTTGCTTTCCAAGAGTTTTAGCTGCCTCTTCATCCATACACAAACTGAAGTTAAGCAAAGTCCAAACCCCAGCCTTAGTCTGCAAAGCACCGGAAGCACTTCAGCCATGATTTCACACTTTATTTTCAGTAATAACTTAACAACTTCCTGATGTAAATAGACAATAAATTATTTATTGTCCTGTTAAAGGAGTATTTGGCCACATAGCTGTGACATATCTAGGTGTAACTGTTGCAGCAATGCCCAATATAAGGTCAATTTTTCTTTTTGTGAATATGACAAGAACAGACACAGCAGTATGAAAAATATTTCAGTGCGGCAGTTCTTTTGTCTTTTCTAGCAGCATGAAATGACAAATCTGCTTATTGATAAGCATCGTTTAAAGCAAGGTATGCTAAATTACAGACCTAAACACGTAAACTGAATACAAATTATTTAAATCTAATGGAATGAAGTGAAAAGGGAAGCTAAAAATTTTAAAAGTCTGACTGCAAAGTGCCCCTTCTAAGAACCCATGTTTTCCATGCTCTTGGCTCTTCGCTTGGCCTCCCTCCTGTCCCCACGTTCGTCTGCCCCTCGGGGTAGAGAATAAAGGATTTGGAATTGTGACCAGAGGAGAGTCCTCCCTCGTTTCTTTGCCTGCGCCTTGCCGATCCCGACACCTGCTTGCCGCTCAGCTTCCCACGAGGCAGAAAGCCAAGTCTCCTCAGGGAGCCTGACAGCAAGGACACCGGGGCTTTGCGAACCCCCCCAGTTGGGGGCTCAGAGCACTGCTCACCCGTCGCACGCGGCTTGCCCGCCGGGCTGAAAGGCAAGCGGTCGGCGCGACAGACTACTTTTGGAAACAAGAAAGAGCCTTTACTACATTGAGAGCTTTCAAATCTCTCACTCTAATTCTGTTTAAGTCGCACAGTTCCTTAAATTATCTTCTGATTTTCTGACATGCAGCTGTAAGTGCATGGACAGTTCTATCAGGGCTGGTCTTGTTTTCTCAAAGTGTTCTTCATTCTATACACTTTGGCTTAATAGCATAAAATTCTGCCAAGTTACTGGCAGATGATCTGTGCACATCATTCTCTGATCTCTCTTTCTGACACCGTTCCAAGGATGCTAATAGATCTTTTTTCTTTACATTGCATACTTTAAAGTATATTTGTACTTCTGGTATCTTACACAAATCACTCCAACTGGAATATTTAATTTTTCTTCCCTGCCTCAGAAGTTCTCCTAAAACTCTTTTACTGAGTGCTCTGTATAACGATTTCTTCACCCACCTTATTTTCCTTCATTCCTCTGTTACGTCTTATTAAGCACATCAAACCAAACCTTTAATCTTGAGGCCAAAAGGCTATCCTTTATACTGCATTTTTCATTTTCATTTGACCTAACTTGACGTTACTTTGTAAGACCCTTCAAATATTTCACCTACTCGTATCTCAACACCTCTCTTCAAATGACTTCCTCACAGTACTCTAAGGTACTTCACCTAGTTCCTTCTAATTACTTTCCTTAAAACACTCTTCCATTCTGTTTCTTTTATCTCTTTTGACAAAGTGCCTAAAGAAAATCAACCTGAATATCCACTTTGCTTACACAGCTGTAGCTCTTTCAGCACCACAATATCTGAGCACCTTCTAACAGCTACTGCTCATTAAACAGAAGATTCATCTGTGAGATGCTGATTAGAAAATGAAAGGACAAAACTTAGAATTTGCCTTTTTTTCCCCTATGTCCTAGATCTTTGGCCGTTCAACATTTAGAAACAACAGTCCTAATCTAATGTTCTTTTTGCAGCTTATCAGCACTAGAATAAGTCAATTTAGTTATAAGTCACTGACTCAGAATTCTCAATATTTTTCTTTAAAGAATAATTAAGAGAAGAATTGGGTATCAGGTTGTAAAAATCTTGTATAAAACATCATTAGTTGTTACTGTATCCTGAATTATGTACACAAAGCATAACCAAACTATTTAATAGGACTTCAAAAACTAAAATTTTAAGATGTGTCACAAATTTTTTCAATGTTTACTGTACACAGGAGTGAAAGAGCAACTTTCGCTGTATTTTAAATGGTACAATTAATGCACGGAGATGAGACACACTGTGTTTTCTCTCTCACAAAGAAGAGATATTGTTGGAATATAACGGCATGTGTTATTGAGAGCCTAAAGCTATTCACAAGCCTTTTCATTTAAGAAAGTGCTTTTAAAAACTCCTCCTCTCCTCCAGGTTCCTTAGATCTCTTAGATTTAGGACTTTGGTCACCAGAATTCATTTCAACACCTTAACTTTATAATTCTATGTATACTTTTTTCTGAGATTGTTCATTAATATGCTGATGAAAATGATCATATTCTTGCAGAACAATTTGTTTTCTGGTTTGATTTTTACTACAGACAGTAAATTCTGTGGCTTCAGCTTTAAAACAATTTTTTGTGGGAGTTTGGGGGAAGCTGTTGCTAGCAAAACAGAAGCTTGGACAAGTTTTATCAGGCAGACTCTTCTTGAGTCAAGAGTTTCAGAGAAGGCCATATTACTTCAAAACTTCCTCTCAAAGAGTAGCCCAGGCATGACTGGATCCAATCCTAATCCCAGGCATGGTCAACAGTTTATATCTAAAGGATTATACAGGTGTATGGAGCCTATATACAACTTTGTCCAGGATCAAGGACTGCACTCCAAATATATTTATCTTAATAAAAATGATTCTTTATTTAAATTTATGATAATGATAACAATTACACTGAAAGACTTTAATCAGCTGTATTTACTGAATAGTAGATATATAGCTATAACTACTAGTATAGTGCATTATTTATTGAAAAATATTGAAGCAAAGATATTAAAGCTAGCAAAATTATTATTACGTAGAAGTTGATACTACTCACCTATACCAGTGACCATTGGGACATCTCTTTTGCTCAGCCTTGAGGAGTAACCTTTAGAGACATTCCCACTCAAGGGAGGAAGCTCCAAACACACTCCAAGAAGGAGTGTGTTAAAAGTCCCTGCCATTGAAAAGTGGGCCTGGGCTTTTCTGGAATAAAGTGATTGACTGTCAATCATATGTTTCTAGGCTGGTTGTGTCAGCTCAGCAGCTTTGGATAAGTCATCTGTACCACCACTTGTTGGTTCCCTTATCAGATCTGCCACACCTCTTGAGTGTTTGTTTCTGAAATATTGTTCTTGCTTAGAATGTTTAATTTTGGCATTGATGAGTGTCTTAGGTTGCAATGTAAGACGCCGTGCTCTCCGCAGCTGACTTGCCTGGATCAGAGCTGTGGGTGCGGCCTTCCCGTGGGCACCTTTGGCGGCAGACAGTGATCGGCTCGTAAGGTGGGGAAACCAGCCAAACTCACGCAGGGCTCGCCTAGTTTCCCGGTGGTGACGGCACTGAGGGGGAGATAAAGAGGCAGAGAGGGACTCTTCAGAGGGTAGGCAAGGTAGGTTTATTCAAGGGTGAGGGTCCAGCTTGTGAGGGTCCAGGAGCACAGGGGGAAACAACGCTGAAGAGCCCCAAGCATGGCTGTGCAGGGGGTTAAATACAAAGTAAAACAGGGAGGGGTTACAGAGCTGGAGCCCATGAGGGCTATGGGCCTAGGCAGAGCCTACGGTGAACAACCAATACAAACGAACTGAGGAGGGGAGAACTGTCAGGGAACTTGTCAAACTGAGAGTGTCAGAGAACTTACTAGAACAAGAACCTTAAAGGAAGAAACTGGGTGGGCTGCAGGGATGAGATCATTGCCCAACCCACTTGTTCAGGGAGAGACTTCAAGGTCTGCCCAATGGACCTTCTTTTCAGTGCAGACTGAGTCTGGTTTGGGTCCTGGGGTCCAGTGGGAGACCACTGCTACAGTAAGATGTAACCAAAAGTATGCATTGTATTACCATCTTCATAAGCTGTTAAAACAGCTGGGGCAGTGTTCTTTATCTCCTCCATGACTCATCCCTGATAACTCCCTCCAGGGGCTATCTCCGCTAATGCGCAACCACGGTGTCACTGCATGACTCAAAAATGACATCATCCTATCGTGAGATGCTATGCCCAGGGAGAGGAACCAAGCATTTCTACCTGGATATAATCTGAGGTTTGGAAGACCACGAGCAGCCCTAGCTACTGGATTCCCAGACAACAAGACCTTCATAACCACCACTGGACCTTCAGAGAAAGACCAGACCCTTCTACAGGATCACCACTTCAACAGAACCACATCGTTTCAACAGGACTGCAGCCACCATTTAACCAGACTGCTACCAGCACCCTGACCAACAGGGTGTCAAGTTGTATCCCGACTCTGTCAATTTAAGTCAGTGTTTCCTGCCTTTATTTTAATTTTCCTATTAAATTGTAGTTCTGACTTGCAATCTCCTGCTCATTTGTTTTCAAACTAGTACAAGTCGGTCTGGTTTCAGCATTCCTCAAGACCAAAAGCAGTGTGACCCCTTCTCCATTCATCATTGGTAACTTTTGTAAATAGGATAAAGCTTTAGTTTGTTTACCCCAACTTCCAGACAAAGCCCTGCTATAGGGCAAGTATTGTTGCACAGAATAAGCAGTGTGCTCTCAAACATAAAGGCATGGAGAGTGTGTAGCTGTTAAAGAAGAGAGGAAGCAGCAAGCACTGCGCTCTAATGATTCAAATTTAAAGACGCTATGGCAACTTACTGTTATCCTACTAATGATTGGCTTTAATGGCCTTGAGGGAGATACTGATTTTCATGCTTTCCTTTCTACTGAAAAGTATCAAAAAAGAAGCTGACAATATGAGACAGAAAGAAAGTATAACAAGGTAGAAGATATAGAAACTGCACAGCAAGTATAAAAAAAACAATAAAAAAGGACTACAATAAATGAGGCATCAGAAACTTGATTCCAAGCACACACCTAAAAATATGTCAGTGCTTCCGAGCTGTCAGGTTTCTGCTTTGCAAGTTGCTCTGTTATTAGTTAAGCATAAGGATGGAATAAGGAGGAGATGAGGGGGCTTTCTACTACACTACACTTGGGAAGGTTTCCCTAGAAAAGATAGTTGCTTGGCTAGCTGCATAGACAAGACACAAAGCTATATATCCTCAAATTTTATGGATAAATATTCAGGCAACTTGAAGATTTTATCATCATTCATATCAGTACCTACTCAGCTTTATTCAGATCTAGAAGAGAAACTGAAATTTAGAAATTAACGTTGTATGGAGAACTAGAAAAAAAGTCTATACAAAAGACAAAACCTGGACTGTGTGAACTAAGTGACTTATATTTTAAGCTCATAAAATGTACCTAACATTATATTAAATACTCGTCAGTGTTGGTATCAGAAGGCAAGGGTGATGCCATAGAAATGGTACCATGTCACATGATTTTGCAGTGAGATACCAGTCTCTCTACAATCATCTTCATGTACCGCAGAAACAGATAATTTCTTCTTTATTTTTCAAAAGTTCTTTTAATTAAAACACTCTTGTTTTTTGTTGGATTTTTTTTCAAAATCAACATAGTCTCAAAAATGGTCATCTTTTGAATTTTGTTCAAAGTTTGTCTGAAAGATAGCCAGCTAAAGATTGATTTTAAATCTAATTTACAGTCATAGCTCACAGCTGCAATTTGTTTCACTTAACTTTTTCTTTCAAGAAAAATTTACAGATCTCTTGTCTTAGTTCCTCATGTGCAAAGTATTTATAGTATAAGTGAAAATAATTAAGAGATTAATCAATAAATGTGATTTATTCTAAGTTTTTAGATCTAAATTTTTAGATCCTCTCAGTAACAATGTTGTTTTATTGGCTGATATGATAGTTGATTTCTTTTCTGACACACAAAGTAACAAGAAAAGGATAAAATTGCTGCAAGTCCTCTTCTTGCAATTAAGAATCCTAATAATTTGTTTTAAGTTATGCTAGAAATAGCTAGAGGTTAATAATGGGGTGAATTCTTAATTGCAATTCTTTCTTGCCTCTTGACATAGACAATATTCATTGTTAAACTTTAATTTGCTACATCAAATTAAATTCTTTGTCTTGAATGCAGAACTGCCTTTATGTTTGCTTAATATCACTTTTTCTATCCAGAGATATTTGGCTTACATTAAGAAAAACTATTATATAATTCACCCTGTGCTCCTTTAGTAACTATTTAGGTGCCTGTCAACACGAACACTCTGTACTCAGCTGGCAAGTAGGTAAAATAAATCATGAGTCAGAGTCTCTTCTTGCTTACCACGATGTAAATTGGGTATGTATTTGTTGAAATCAGTGAAATTACATTCCTGTAAAAACAAACCATCTATAGGAGGAGAATTAGTCTGACATTATTCTAGTATTATCAAAGTAATTCTTACACACAGAATTATGTTTTAGAAGTAGAGCACTTCCATGGTTTCAGTGGCATGACTTTTCTCTTCAAAGGAATGTCCTAAACATATCTGTTCAAGACAAAATCTATGCCTTAGTCATTATACGTCTGCACAGTGTGGTATGACAGAACTGTGTTCTCATCTGAAACTTTCAATGGTACATTAATAGGCTTGCCAACAATAGCCTCAATGTAATCTATCAAGAAGAGAAGAAAAAAATACTTTACAGCCTTTCAGGAGAACTTTGCTGTTACAGAAGTCTCAAAACATCCTGTCAATAGGCATCTGAAAATGTTTTCCGCTATTCAGGAACTTTGTAAAATATTAAACCAGCATTTTTGTGGACCTAATTTCAGAGAACAAAATTAACTGCAGCTATTTTTATATGTGTTTTCACAGTTTCATTAGGGGATATTAAGCAATTGGAGCTGTTTCATCTTTTAACTAAGAAACTGTTTATGCCAATGTTATTTTACAGGTTGGATTAGGGAAGAAAGGAGTTTAGAAAGCAGTACATTAGACTGCCTTGCACTGAAACAATTGGACTTGATTAATTTTCTCAGCAATAAGAATGAATATACATGCCTATAGGATCCCAGTAACGTAAACAAGGGTGGCATATAAAGAGTTTTGTCCATCTACAGATATGTACCAGACCTAATGCCATTAGGGAAAAAGGATTAAATTCAATTTTTATGCTTGATCTAGACTTGGTGGCAATTCATCAGTACTCAGGAGTACATATCTCTTAACATGTATGACAAAGTTGTGGAGATGCTTGTTTGCTCAAGGTTTACTGTGTGGTTACTGTGATGCATTTATTCTGTTAAAAGGAAGGTGGCCAGGAAGCCCAAGTTTGACTTGCCCTGGATGAACACAAAGAACTATCTGGCATTTTGGGATGGAGAGAAATCCCTTTGCTCTAACTAACTGATCATAAGCAGAAACAACAGCTCTAGAAAAGACAGTATTCAGATGGCTCATAGAAGTGTAGGACATTTCTGATGCCAGCATCAAGTATGAGATTAAAAAAAATTTCCTAGGAACACAGAGTAGACAGGGTAGTTATCAACCAGGAAACCATCAAAAGATGCCAAACTGCATTGCACAAGCAGAAGGGAGGACAAGCCTGGCAAGGGTAGAGCAGACAGGTAACATGGGACTTCTTTTTAAGGCCCCTGTTCAGATTGTTTCAAGGCAGCACACAAGGGTTTGCTGTATTTCCAAGTCATTCTATTTTTATTTAGTATTAAATCATTCAAATAAAGCAGAGATTTAGCAACAGAAGCCTTTTCTCTGATGTATTTGCTTCAAAATGGGAAAAAATAAAGAAATGAAGGTCAGCTCCCACTTGAGGATCACAGGGGTCTCATCACAGTATATATCAGTAAGAGCTTTAAAAAGAATAAATCTTATACTGCATAAAATTTAACAATTGGTTAACGCACAGTTATCTTTGCATCTCCGCATCACTACAGACCTCTTTTGTATCTAAGAACAAATCACATAGCTTCTTTGTGTTTTGGGTCTACATAACATGAAGTAGTAGCTTCCCCCTTGCATAAGTTTGCCTTTGTAAGAGACCATGGATATTCCAGCAGTGGTGTCCAAGTTTAAACCATAAAGCGGGCAGGGAAGGAGAGCTGTAGTTGAAGCTGAAGAGATTGGGTGGGGCTTTAGAAGGCCAACAAGGAAAGACTAAGAGGCCATAGTCCTCTAAAAGTTATCTTGTCTGTCTAGTGATGATTAAGTTTTAGGCAAATAGCTTCAGAGTCAAAACTTATAAAAGTGCAACTTTGCATAGGAAACAGGTTGATTTTACAAATGACTGGGAGAAGCTATTTTAATCAGAAATGGTGTGAACAACACAAATATGACTATTCTCCAGAGTGCTATCACATCCCACTTGTTAGTACAGACTCTGCCAAAATAAGATGTGTTATAATAGAGAAAAAAAATAATAAGTCCATATTAAGTTTTCTTTAAGAAAAAAAGTTCCCGACTGTCCCCAGGAACTTCTTTGTTCCAATCACTTAGCTGACAATATCTCCCTCAGTGTCCATTGTCCAAATCTTATTATTATTCACTATTTGTTTTATTGCAAAACCAAAATTTCCAGTCATAGACAAGTACCTCATAAAACTAAGCATTACACATGCATTACCAAAAAGATTCCCTAATGAGCTTTCATTCTAAACATCAAACCAGAAACAAGGGATCTCCCTATTAAGTTTGCAGAAAATTTTAGTTCATTCATCAGAATCAAAAGATTCTACTTAGAAGCTGTAGGCAAGTGGAGAGCAAGTCATGGACAGTAGGAAAAAAAAAGAAAAAGAATATAAAATTAGTATCCTCTGGGAATTGTTCAAATTCTTCCAGCTCTGCCATTTTGGGAGTCATTTATAAAGATAATTTGAATGTACATAATTAGCATAGAAGGTCAATATTGCAGGTGTTGGGGAACCTTTTATGTGCTTGCAATGTAATTTTTAATATGGATATGAAAAATGGTATTAAAGAAATCTATCAGGTATGATAAAATTTAAAACAAGTTTAAAAAAAAGACACCAAGACTCATTCACATCAACACTGAACAAAGAACCTGTATTTCATAAGCACTGAACCACGGGGAGCTCAGCCCCACAGAGAGATGTGTAACAGAGAGACTGATGGAGTCTGCAGCCAGCAGGTCTAACTGGTTCTTCAAGAAAATACTAATGAGCCTCTACTAAGGCTGCAGGAAATTCCAGGAGTAAGGAAGGAAATACACATGTGGTCTTTTCCTTTAGGTATTTATGTCTCTTTCTGCTATTTATATTTCGGCAAAAGAATGTATGTGTCACTACATGTCATCATTTTACATAATCTCTGAAAGGAAAATCATATAGATAGGCAGTGCTTCTGAACAATGACATTAAACACACAGATTTTGAGTGGATTGAGCTAATCATTCAACCTCCCTCTCAGACTTTCAATGAAGGGAAATGGGATGAGTGAAAGGGGATTTTAAGGGCACAGCCTATCTTATGTTCTGTTAAGTAAAATGTATCTCAAAGAAATCCTGACAAGAGACTGCACAGCAATTCTTGTAGGAAACTGTCATTCATTAGGAGTAAAATTTCATTTACTAACAAAGACTCTCTAATGTCTGAGGTTAGGAGCCTTCTGAAACCAAAAAAGATATAATGGGATGTCTAAACTCAAAAGCGTAAAATCACCAGCATTCCACTTAAGAAACCCGAAGTATTAAATTCTGCCATCTGTAAACCAAGTATTAATCACCTGTATCAAAGACTCTCATTACTGTTCAGCACCACTATTTTAAAGGAACTCATAAACTCATATACTTTGGTGTATCAATTTGTCTACCAGTCCTTCAAACACACAGTACTATCCCTCACACAGAAAAAAAAAAATGAAAAAAAGATCATTCTACTACTTGACATAAACTGATGACAGAGTCATTTAGAGATTTTGATACAGTTCCATACTGCAACAGTCATATCATCTGCTGCTTAGATTTCTCTTCCATGGATCTTTGGCAAGAAACACAATCTAGTCGTTCTCTCTGTAAAGCTCAGAGAATAACTGAACATAAACTTAAAAAAGTAAAATCCAAACTTGATGTTCCCAGATGGGTGTTTCAAACATACGGATTTGGATGAAACACTGCTTACCCTGGCTACTGCCAAATCTTTCAGTAATTAAATTTTCCATTTGAAAAGCAGGGAAAATGTTAGCAACCTTTCTTTGCAAAGAACAGTTGAAATTAAAATTGAGAAGATACTAAATAACAATTGCAAAGTACCTCAACACTACAAAAAGAATACGTAGGGAGGACAGCTTTGATAATTACCAGCCAGAAAAAGGTCTTTCATAATTATTTTTCCTTCACATTGTAATAACAATAAAATCACTGAAAATAGTGTTCATAGGTGCCACGTGTTTTAAATAAATCCTACAAATTCTCAAAGGTTTTGATTTAGGAAATGTGAGCATTACTCCAGAAAATTTAATCTTAGAATTATGCCCATACATCTGTGAAAGAAAACAGCTCCATGTAATTCAGGTAGCATATCAGAAGGACTTAGTAAGAATGAATCTTATACACATAAAAAATGGTTGTCCAATAAATTGCTCACAGTCTACAAATATAGAATTATTCACAGAGATACATTTTTTCCCTTAAAATTTGCTCGTGGGCTAGGTGTTCACTGAAAGAGAAAGTTAGTCAATTATTCACTTAACTCCAGGTTCTCAGGTGGGCATTGTTGTTTTGGTAATGAGTGTAATGCTATTAGTCAGATATAAACAAGAGACTATAGTTCTAAAATTTTCCCAGTGGAAAAGTAAATGACAGGTTATTTCATTTGAAGGAGACAGTTAAGAAATATGTTATTTTCTGGGAAATGTTGTTACACAGTAGAATGAAATATCACTAAAATTATTTGGAGATATAGAATCCCTGAAGCTACATTTTTCAAGCAAACCTTCTGCACAGAAATGAGACATGTTGCCTAAATCTACCTGTGCATACTACAAAACATCTGATATGCAAATACTCACAGCTGGCAGATTTTTGCATTCTGATTTCCAGAAGACAGAGAAATAAAATTGTATCATACTGTCTAAAGAAACATAGCTGAACATCTTTTTAAAGATATGTATTATTTGTCCAACAAGTAGTTTATTGTGTTTGATCTGAATCTTGTAATAGGCAACTGCCTGTTTTGTTTATTTGATTTTTATTGTATTATCTAACATATAAACAGAGCATCTGCATTACTATTCTGTTTATGAGCAGGTTTTGAACTGAATTATCTCCATTACCTCTCTTTGGAATACAACACATAGAGAGATTGTAGCTGGCAAACTGAATTCAGTTGGTATTAAGGGAAATCAGAAGATACGCTGCATCTGCTTATGAAAATTCAGAGCATGGAAGCAATCTATAATCAGTCAGAAGTAAAATCACAAAGACACATCATAGGTGTCAAATTCTCAGCATTGGTCTGCTTTGCACTAAGGGTTTATCCTAATTTGCACTGTGTTCCTTGGCAATGTAGACATACCAGAGACTGCCTCCTTTAGAAGAGGCTTAACCTAGAAATAATTTAGGATGAGGAGGAACAGCTACTTTTTTATGTGTCTGTTAATTTTTTTATCTAGAGAAATTAATCTAATTTGGCATAGAGACATCATTCAAAGCTGTCACTAGTAAAGCAGTATTGTTGGCACTCAAAGAAAAAAAAAATAGAGGAACTGATTGGTGTTACTCTCCAGAAAACCAAATTACAATTTTTTTATTGGGAGAATTCTTGGATGTATCTATGTGTAGTAGTCTTCTGAAGGTAACGTGGTTGCATGGGAACCAAAATTACATGTATTTACTTTAGTTTTCATAAATGTCTAAGTGTTTGAACAGAAATGAGGAGACAGTATTTCTGAATTTGCTGAACTATTTGCACGTCACAGAGAGACTGGATTCACAAGCACTGCTCAAATAATACCGATGTGGCAAATTTCAAAGACTAAATACAGTGAAGGCAGTATTTAATTTCCCAGACTTTAGCGGTCCCTGTATTCAGACTCCAACCCAATGGCAAGAGAAAATTCCAAGCCAAAGCCAGCTGAACTGTGTGAGATAAAGTGTGGTTGAGCACATCATGCCTTCCTAGTGATACTAGTAATTCTGTGTTTACACAGATCATTTAATGAGAAGCCTCTTTTTGTGACAGACAGACATTGCTTTAGTCCTAATGCCTCTGGGATAGAACCAAACAAATTTCTTAAGAAATTAATTCTTTTCTTTCCATAGAATTGACATAATGAAGTATTCTGGCTATAACACAAATGGTAAGTAGGAATTATAAATTAAGAATTTGGTGCATTTCAAAACTCTCTTAACAAATGCATTACTAAATCTTGGTGTTATCTCTTTTAACTCTTGTTAAAAGAGTTAAAAGTTCTACTCTTGTAGAATGTAGATGTGAGAAAGCATGAGTATTTTCAATCATTTTTCTTAAGGCAGTAGAGGTAAACTCTGAAGTATGTCTGGAAGTAATTGTTGAATAATTCTGTTCCTGTATCAGTTTTACTTTTCGATGTGCAAATCAAAGTAACATGGTTTCTATGCTGTGGTTACTCAATACTCCTCCATTAAACACACAAAAATCCGTTGACATTTCAAAGTTTTTGGCCAAACAGTGTTTGGATGGGTTCTACCACTCTGTCTTCTAACATTCAGCTTCAAAATAAGTGGAGAATGGGCTATAGGTTTCAAGTAAATAAGTGTGAAATTTAAGTGAAAGGCTACAGCACTTATAGCACTTCAGCATCTCTGCCTAACACTTTATTACTTCCTCTTTCTGTCTTTCTTTTCAGGTGTTATTTTTTAATTATGAGACATTTTTGTGTTTTAATAGACTACTTAAATTTAC
Organism: Melanocharis versteri; assembly: GCA_013397845.1. NCBI lineage: Eukaryota > Metazoa > Chordata > Aves > Passeriformes > Melanocharitidae > Melanocharis > Melanocharis versteri. The sequence continues at coordinate 103,533 of VZTG01004423.1, forward strand.
TTCATAAAAGGGTTATTGTGAGCAGGTATGCTGTGAGTCAATGATGCCATGCCTGACCTAAAGTACTGTATCATAGGCTTTTAGTTTCTAATGCATGAGGAAATTTAGTTACCATGGCTATAATTACCATAATTTTACACCTATTAATTTTGTCTGTAGCATTCATTTCCATAATCTAGAATTTGAAATAAAAACATGATCTTTACTTTGTCGCTGGCAAGAACAGAACTATTATGAAAGTCCTAAATGTCATTTTTTCTCCCTTTTTTGCTGAATCTCTCCAGACACTTTCCTTCTTATTAGATTCAAACATCTGTGAAATGGCCAGACAGCAAGAAGATAAAAGCAAATGTGAAGCAACCTTCATCCATGCTGAAAAAACAGTATGTTATAAACAGGTTTCCAGTTGAAGTTACAGAGCAAATTAAGAAATACCTAAGGCTATAATTTACTAAAAACATGTTTCTTAAATTTCTGACAGTTTCATTTATCTGACTAATTAAATTGGCTTGTAGGCATTTCAGTAAAGTAGTCTTATAGCTGCACTACCATTTGGAAAGAAAGTGTAGGTGACTTTTCTGTGGAAACATATTAGCTATTTTCTGTCTCCCCACTGAATATTTGATCAGTATCAACTAGTCATACTTTATTGAATCAAATGAGAATGTGAAGCTTTAGTTAAAGTAATTTTAAAAATGCACATGCTAACAGTCATATGAGATAAAACATCAAAATGCATGTTGCCAAGGAAAGTAAGCAGTCAGGATTTCAAATTTTCCTTTAGAGGTGAATTTTCTAGAACTAGTAAAAAAATTAGCACGATAAAAGTCGATGTTCCCACTGAAATCAATCCAGTATCACCTAACTGCAATAGCTAACATTAAATACAATCAAACTATTTAATCATAGTTTATTTTTTCTTTAAATTGGAAGTTTAAAATATTTTAAAGGATGCATTATGTCTATATGATATATGGATTCCAAGAATTCTGTAAACAAAAGGCTTTCAACTAAGAAAGTTGTTTTGGATGAAAATTAAAGAAGAATCCTTTCCTTTGTGCATTACCTCACACAAAGAAACACAAGAAGTGAAATAACTTCTAGAACAGTGAAATTCATTTTTCCTTCCCACTTCTGAGGATAAATAAAATTGAGCACCTTCATCATTCCACTAAAATCATGACACCTACTTCCAAACAATTTTGCAAGCATGCAATCTACTGCTGCATGAGAAAAACTGTACCATGAAACATTCTACAGTCTTGTAAAAGTACAATACAGATTAAATCCTTGATAATAGTCAAAACATTGATATATTCTCTTTATTTCTTTGAAAACAGCTTAGTATCTTGCCATATAAAAGAGAAAGCACCTGACAAGTTTTAATAATGGTTTTCTTTCACTATAACTGTGCTTTTGCTTTCAGAAAAAAAAATTAAAAGACAATGAAAGACAAAACATTAAGAGCTGCAATTATGTGGTTATTTTACAAAACAGTAGTTCTTTAGAGGGAATCATTGAAACAGAATTGTGTATCCAAAGCAGGTCACAACAAACCAGAATTAGAGCAAATTACATTTTCATATGAATGATAAAGGTATAGTTTTGGGGGTTTTCTTCATAACAAAACAAAACAAAACTAAACTAAACAAAACAAACAAAAACCAAAAAAAACACCACCAACAACAAAGAAATTAAAATAGCAAAAATTTCTATTCCTAGACAAGACAATATTGTGGGCTTTGAAGGAAAATACAGCAAACATCATTTGTGTATCAACTGAGTCAATCAACTGACTCAAGCAAGATTTCTCTGCAGGATGACTTTAAAATCCATTAACTAGAATTAAGGAAAGTAAAATGAACAACTTTCATTTACCTGTGTCCAGGATTATGTTAAAATCATTAGGATTCCATGATTAGCGTTAAAAACATAGTGCAATTTCTCTTCACCAATCCAAAATTTGCCTACACTATCATGGTAACCACGACATTTTAAATATTTTGTAATATAATGCGATAATACTATTTATTCTCCAGTAGCAGCCACACATGACATACGTCATTTCTCTTGAGCTGCAGTTCAACGGGAGGAGAAAAAAATTGCTATGATTGCTGCTATTGCTGCCACCACAGAAGATCACAAGAGATATGAGGTTAGTTCAGCTTAAGGGAATTGTGCAGAAAGCAGCTCCACGTCATCTTTGCTTCTCTTAACTCCAAACTCCGGGAGCAGACAGTGCAGGTTAGAGTGACTTTGCGGTGTTTGAAATCTCACCAGCTAGATACCTGAGGACAGGGAGAGAACAGAGTATGGCTGCTCTGGGACCTGCTGCCTGGGTCAGTGCCTTCTCCCTACTCTGCTGTACTTGCCTAAATTATCTCTATATTCAAATATGAACTTGGTTAGGGTCATTAGGCTTTTCATGTGATGTACTTAATATGAGTCAAGTTGACTCTCCTCTCCAAAAATGGTTTATTTAGTGAGGATGAAAATCTCATTTTCCAGAGGAAATTAGTCTCTGGCATAGCAACTTTTGAATATTGTACCAGACGTGATTTTCAAAGTATTGGCTTAGAGAGGAGGCTCCTATTGCCTCATGGTGTTTACTGAATCAGATTTGTCTATAAAGGTTCTTTTGGAACTTCTAATTAGAAGACTAGAAGAACTGCAAGAGACTAGACTGGACTAGAAAAGTTAATTTCATCTGGATGGGACCTTCAATGATCATCTAATTGAACAGCCTGACTGCTTCAGGTTGAGCAAAAGTTGGAGTATTAAAGGCATTGCTTAATTGCCTGTTAAACATTGGCAGGCATAGGGCATCAACCACCTCTCTCAGAAGCCTGCTCCAGTGTTTGCAATTCTCTTCGCAAAGAAATGTCTCCTAACTGTCAGATCTAAACCTCCCCTGACGCATCTGTGAATGCTTCCCAGGCATCCTACCACAGGATGTCGGGGAGGAGCGATCAGCACCCCTCTCTCCACTTCCCCTCCTCATTAAGCTGCAGAGAGCAAAGAGGTCACCTCCTCAGTCTCCACAAACCCAGCTGAAGCTGTCATGGGAACTTATTTCCTCTGAGACTGCCCAATGATTCAATCTGCATGCAAGCTCATAATCGTCAGATCTTATAGACTTGTGTTTCATTTAAGAAATACTCTGTTTCTTATCTAAAAGGGGGTTTTTGATGGTGGGTTGAGGGGGTTTTGAGAGTCTGTGTGGGGTAGTTGTTTTTTGTTTGGGTCTTTTGGGGCTTGATTTGACTGGGAAGCACAGATTCCTTTTGTCATTTGCACCTATTTTATGATCACTGAGCTAATAAAGACTTCTTCTTCCTCAAAATCTTAGCACTGGGAATGCCTAAACTTCAAAGTCTAGTGCCCTCAGGATTTTGAGGCATCTGCTTGGAGCCAGGAAGTTTGACAGGATTTCCACCTCACTCCAAGAGACATCTACAGAGTGGTGGGATCTGTTAGTGTTGAAGTGTGGGCAAACGTCCATTGCCGCATTAGCTAGAAAAGTTTGAAGCTTTCCATCAAAAGGTTTACTCTTCCAATCACTGAGAGCTATTTGCTCCCCTCAGAAATCTACTGGCAGAGCTGTTTCCAAACACACCTTGAAGCAGGCAGTGAAACACTTGGCTGGAAGACTTAAAATCATCGTAAACACCCACTTATGTAAACACCTGCCATGGCACAAAGAGACTAAAATAATAGGGCAGTTCTTTCAAACCAAAGATGTTAGAAACCTCCCAAGTCCCAAGCAGATCACTCTAGTGAAAATGGAGTAAGTATATAAGAACTTTGAGAAAATTTTGTCCATATTTGGTTCTATATAATATTCTTATTTCTAGTGTATTTATTCAAACTATAGATCGACAGACCGTAATGATACTAAGAGATTACATATGCCAAAAAAATCCAACAAGTGGGAGTTAAAATGCAGTGAGGGTTATCACGTAAACCAATAGTCTTCATTGTGAAAGCCACAAGTAACTGGAAAGAGAAGAAATGTTCTGAGTGAAAACTCACCACACCTTCCTTTTCTTACTCTTTTTCAAAGTTATTTATTATAGACATTATTCTAGGGCACTGATCTTTGATCTGATCCAGTAGGATACTTCTTGAACATTGCAATAAACCTATGTAGTCTGAAGATAGATGCATCAGAGTCAAGAATATCTGTATTTGAATGTACAGCATCTTTATGATACCTGATTACTAATTATTCACTTATACACTTTATTCAGCTCATGGTACTGATCATCTCTTTGTTGTTCTGATTTCTTAAATTTCACACAATCTTTGTCCAGAGGTTTTTTACTGATTTTATTATCATAACTCCTTATGTTTTATATTCATTAATGCTAGAATTTGCCTTAATTCCATCTAGAAGTAGCTTAATTAAGCCATAGATCTGAAATAAATAACAAATTCTTTAAAAGCAAAACAAACTTAAACAAAACATTGAAAAAACCAAACAAACCAGAAAAATGTAGCATCACGATTTTTTTATCCCAGTGTGTGAACAGGGCCTGAGCAATACTGTTTTTTGGTGAGAGTAACCCACAATAACATTTTGTGTGAGCAGTGAAACAAACATATGTAAGTGCCTGGCATTTAGCCAGTATCAAACCACAACAGGTACAACGTGCTACAGTACCCATGCTACTAATGTTTTTTTTTAATTTTTTTGTTTCTTTCTTATGTCATGGATCAAATATTTCAAGCAAAAATTTAAAAGACTTACATCTCTTTTAGTCTTGAAACTTATTTGAGCAACTGATTGAGTAAAACATTTTTTAAAATTATTGATAGTCTGATACTTTGTTTTAAACACAGTCTGCCCTTAATAAGTACTTTTTCTAGGACAATGTCTTTAAAATGTATTATAAAAGAGAGAAAGATCAACACTTTAAGGGCAGGATTTCCACAAAAGGTGTGTGAAAATTTTCAAAAATAATAGTAATATATAGAAGAATTAAATATGGTAAGGTATTAATGTCTTGATCTAGTTCAGTCATTTTTTGGGGGAGGTTGCAAAAAATAAGCCAATGACTCTTCTGTCATTGCAACTAGTTACAGAGAAAATAAAGCTAAAATATAAAGGCATGTAGTAAATAAATCCACTGACTTCAACAGTTCCCATCACTATCACCTCTTAAAATATAAATGTTATTACTTCTTTTCAGTATAGAATTGCTTCTGCTGTGCCCTGCCTTGCTGTTGGTCTTCTCAGCTGTTAAGCTTGGACAACCAAAACAGCTTTGAAACAACCTCTTTTAAGACACCCCAGGTAAGAGAAAAAGAAGGTAGTACTGCTAGAAACCGCACTCTATCCTGTCTTGATAACAATATTCATCAAGAATTGATAGAAGGAGGGAACCAACACAAGGCTTCTCACACAAAGAAGATGAACCCCAGGGATAAGTATGCTATATAGACTTTGATCACAATGCTTCATATAAAACACAGAAAAGTTTCCAAAAGTTCATGATCTCAGAACTCTGGCAAACACATAGAACAACCGATGTATAAAAATCTATAGTGAAAGGAAGTAGAATTAGCTTTAAGACAATGCCATCATCTTAAGAGAGCTTTGAAATCTCCCAGAGCAGCTAATTGCATGGAATTAAAGTACTGTTATCACTTATTCCATGTTAGGGACTATATGAAATGATGATCAGTCTGGTGAAAAAGTTGGTTACTGGGTTTATGATGCAGAACCTGTTTATCAAAAGCAACTGACGTGTGCCACATCTGCATATGCTATTTTGATATTCTCCTGTTTGATCAGATTCTTGCTCAACCTTTATCTAGCAAACTCTCTCCTAATTTATGGCAGTTTCCACTCCCATTCTCAGTTTATAACAGAATATGACAAAAGGAACTGGTTTCTGACTGCTTTTTAAGTTTGTATTTAATGTATTTATTTTTTTTTTCAATCTGTTAACAGAAACAGAGACATTAATTTTCGCAGTACAGATATTGTATTACAATGACTTATAATTAATAATTATAAATTTTCACATTTTTTAGACATTTATGTACACACACACACACACATTTAAACATTTTTATGCCCATACATATACACACAGAGACATTTTTTCCACATGAACACACAAACACCGTATATCTGAGTAAATACTGAGGAATTGCTTTATCTATTTGGAGATGTTTTGTTTGGGGTTTTTTGTTTGTTTGTTTGTTTGTTTTGGAGGTTTTTTTGCTTGTTTTTTTTGTTTTTTTGTTTTGTGGGGGGTGTAGAATTGTAGGTAAGATGTGTCTTTGGAAGTGAGGGTGACTGATGAAAAGAGATAAGAGGAGTAGGGAAACTCACCCAACGATGAGTCTGCTAAGGGCAGATATTGAATAGCAGGCCAGGCGAAGGACCTGAGAGTCTTTCAAGCTCTGTTTTAGGTCATTTTGTTCCAATGCTATGGAGTCTGATAATGAGACTATCACACAATGAGGGAAACTGCATTTTGAACATGTATTTTATCTACATAATAGGAAAATGGATATTTTGAAGAAAACTATAATTAAGAGCACTTTATAAAATATATCAAAGAGATGATAGGAAGGATACATACTGTGTACATCTCAAGTGAGTTTGGAAAATTATGATCATTTTAACAGTGAGAAGATCCATGTGAATGCAGCTTTTAATATATTTTACCTGCTGCTTATACTTTTCTAGTTCATTCCAAAAGAATAGCAGTCCGTTGCTAAAGCAGTTCAAAACGCCAAGTGAGCTGTAACTAAATTGGCAATGAAGAATGACTTTGAGTCACTTCCACAAATGTCTGAAACTTCCTTTTAAAATTTAGCCACAAATAGAAGGAGGAAACCAACACAAGGCTTCTGACACAAAGCAGATGAACCCCAGGGATAAGTCTGCCATAGAGACTTTGATCACAACGCTTCATATAAAGCACAGAAAAGTTTCCGAAAGTTCATGATCTCAGAACTCTTGCAAACACATAGAACAACTGAAAAAAAAAAAAAAA
>VZTG01004423.1:110580-131354 GCA_013397845.1 Melanocharis versteri
AAAGAAGTAATTGACTACAAGTGGTCTGAAAAGAGCTAGAAAAGAGTGGGATAGAGAAATCCAGGTCACAAGCCTCCACCCTGGCATTCATCCCTCACCAATACATTGGGAAACACCCAAGGTACCAGCACTTACACAGACACTGTAATGGCACAAAAGCCAGTAAAACAGAGCCAATGCTTGTTCAGCTGCATAATCCCTGTAGACTTTGAGACTTTGCATGTTTAAATTCTGTTCCTAAGATCCTTTTCTGTTGCAGATAAAACCTTTCAAAAGGAGTCCTTGGGGATGTTTCTAAGGATGCAGTTTATGGCTTGAGTCCTGTTTTTAAGGGTAACTAGCTCATAAGTGTACACAGAGGCAAAAGTATCTAAAGGTACCTAAAAGGAGAGTTTTAAACTAGACTTAGTAGGAGAAAAGGATGGAATTTTGAGCAATAGAAAAGAGACAGGGGTTGCTGATGCACTAAGCATTAAGAGGGGAAAACCTGTAATACAGCTCTGTATTGCATTTTCATGGCAAGGTTTTCTTGGGAAGGGCTTCAACAAGAAGACACCAGGAGCTGTCTCCATGTCTGAGAGACAGTTCCAGCTGGCTCCAAGAGGGACTCAATGCCAGCACAGAGGATCCACTGCAATCTGTGTAGGACCATGGTGCAGCAGATATTCACCCTACAGTCTTTGGAGGACTGCATGCTAGAGCAAGTATATGTGCCCTGAAGGAAGCTGCAGCCTGAGTGCAAGCTGAAGCAAGCTCCTAGCAGGAGCTGCAGCCCATGGAGAAGCCCGCACAGAAGCAGGTTTTCTGGCAGAAACTTTGGTCCATGGGGGACCCACACCCCTTCTGAAGAACTGCAGTCCAAGATCCATGTCGGAGACGTTTGGGAAGGACTGTATTCTGTTGAAGAGATACAACACCAGAGAAAAGTGTGCGGAGGAAGAAGCAGTGGAGATGGACTCTTGCACTGCTTATGTTTGGGAGGACAAAGAAGAGTCATGACTGAAGCTGAGTTTGGAAAGAAAGGAGGTGGAAGGTGTGGTGGTGGTTGAAGCCACTGCTGGATTGCCTGAGGAAACTCAGGCTGAAACATCTTTCTATACCCAGTGGATTGACATGGCCGCATCTCCCTCACTTTCACTTAGGGTGACACTTTTAGTTCACCCCAGCATGCCTTGCTCTAGATATTTGAATTATGTTAATCTTTGTTCCCTGACTAGTTTTGTCCTTCCCCTCCCTAATTCCCCAAGTTTGGTACTCCTCTAGAAAGTTCACTGCTGTCAAACTCCCCATTGGTTCCCGGTTATCTCTCTCCTCCCTACTGCCCCTCAGTTGGGTATTCCCATATCATTTCATGTAAGTACCGTTCACTTAGTTCGATGCTACTGGATATTTCAACTGTACCCCCTCCCCTTTTCAGTTCACTTATAAGCCTGTGCACCCTTTGTTCTTGGCTCTTTGCCCTTCGTTCCATGTCACCTTCCTTACCCCGTGCTCCTGCTCCTGACCCCGCACTGGGGTGAATAAACCGGACCCTGTTTCTCTCAAAGAGCCCCTCCTGTGCCTTATTTCTCTCCGGCGCCTTTGACACCAGTGGGTTAGCTGGAACCTCTGTGCTTTCTTCTCCCACTAGGAGACCAATCCACCCAGTTCAGCCCAGTGGTGGGAAGGTTGCAGCCCCCGGCCAGAACGAGGCACCTTACCAGGTGGTCGGGCATGGTACGCAACAGGAAGGTGAAGATGGTTTTAGTTTTGATTTCATTTCTCAAAATCTTATTCTCATATTGATTTGCAATAAATTAAATTAATTTTCCTGAAGTCAAGTCTGGTTTGTGTGTGACAGTAATGGGTTATTTCTCTGTCTGTACCATGACCCATGATCTTGTCCATTTTATTTTCATCCCGTGTCCTGCTGGAGAGGGAGACTGAGTGAATGACTCGGTGGCTCAAGGTGTGGCTGGGGGCTCAAACATGGTGTATTTCTCTAAAAGAGTGACAGTCAATAGCCCTACCAAAGTGTCTCTATACCAATGCAAACAGCATGGTGTCCTGATTTCAGATGGGATAGAGTTTAGTTCTTCCCAGTAACTGATACAGTGCTGTATTTTGGATTCAGTATAGGAATGCTGTTGATGACACATCAATGTTCTGGTTGCTTGCTAAGCACTGTTTACCTTTAGTCGGGGATTTTTTCAGTGTCTTGTGTTCTGCCAGTAGGAAGTGCACAAAATGCTGAGAGGGAGCATGGTCAGGGTGGGTGACTCAAACCCTACACAATATCATGCCCAGTATCTAAACAGAGGGAGTTATCTGAAACAGGGGCTAGTCACAGTGCACTATGGGGGTTTGGCATAGATCAGCAGATAGTGAGCAACTGTATTGTGCATCACTTTTTTTTCTTCTTTTTTTTTTTACTAATTAGTTATCATCATCATCATCATCATTATCATTGTTATTATTTTATTATTATATTTCACTTTTTTTCAACTATTAAACTGTTCTTATCTCAACCTACAAGCCTTACTTTTGATTCTCGTCCATGTTCCACTGGGGTCAGAGCGTGAGTGAGTGGCTGCATAGTGCTTAGCTGCCAGCTGGGCTTAAACCAAGACACATGGGTAACAAAAATTGTTGTATGCCGTTCAGACGGAACAAAGAAGGAAGGAGAGGTACAAAGCCTGCCTGCTCTGTAAGCAATGGATTGAATGCACAAAGCTGCCTTGGAAAAGCAGCAATGGATAGGTTGAGAGTTACGGGTAAAAATCTGAAGGCCAAGCTAACAAAGGAAATCTTGTGGTTCGTGTTTACTGCAGGCTGTGTGATAGAAGGGAGTACGGTGATGTAGCATTCTTACGTCAGGAAGAAACACACTCACAGGCTCTAAACCCATTAGGGGACTTCAGTCATCCTGACATCTGCTGGAAAAGCAGCAGAGCAAGATATAAGCTATCCAGGAGACTCTTGAGACGTAGCAAGGGTAACTTCTTAATCCACTAATATGCAGCTCAACCAGAAAAGAAGTATTACTGGACCTAATTCTATCTTTTTTTGGTTGAAGACATTACCCCTGTCCCATCCCTACAGGCCCCTGTATAAAAGCCCTCACCAACTATTTTGTAGGCCCCCGTCAGGTGATGGAATTATTGGGGCTCTTCAGTCTGGAGAAGAGAACGCTTAAGAAAGACATTAAGCCTTTCCAATATTTCAACCCTTAAAGAGGCTTTGTAAGAAAGGTGGAGGGAGACTTTCTACAAAGGCCTGTAGTGACAGGAAAAGGGGCAATAGTTTTAAAATGAAAAGTTTAGATTTAGATTTAGTATAAGGAAGACATTTTTTACTATGATGATAGTGAGACATTGAAACAGACTACCCAAAGAAGCTGTGGATGCCCCATCACCGGAAATGTTCAAGGTCTGTCTGTCTTGGACTTTGAGCAATATGGTCTAGTGGAAGGTGTGCCTGCCCATGGCAAGAGTGTTGCACAAGCTAATCATAAAGGCCCCTCCCAACCCAAACTGCTTTATACTTCTATGATTCTAAGACTGGCATCTTGCACTGGCTAGCCCGAGCCAACACTCTCCATGTCAGTTCAAAGGGAATCAAAATGAATCATACATGAAATGTTTTTGCAGTACTATAAACTGTGTGATAAACACCTTCAGCCATAGTATCTGCAAGACTAAGGGAGAAGCAACAATACAGACACGTGGTTCTGCAGTTGAATTTCACACTAAGGTTAGGCAAGCCTGAATACTATCAGTAGTTATTAATCACTCAGAAACATTACCGTGAAGACAAATAGAGGAATATAGACCAAAATATAAATTAAGATAAACCACTCTATATTAAACAACAGATACTACCAATATGTTCCATCAGTAATTTTTAATTGAATTCCCTACAGCTACTTGTTCTTTGATCTAAGCAGAATGATGAAGCCGTTGTGATTTTTAATTGAATTGCGTTGGTGTTACGCTAAACTCACATACAAGACATAGGCATATTTGAAGATGTAATTTTTATGCACAAGGGTCACTCCTTGTGAGCTGCTTCTTGTACAGCTGCACTAAATCACTGTGTTGTGTGGCATAACATAAGGAACTAGGCTGTTTAAATTAGAACTGCAGGAGGGAATTAATTAGTAAATATTTCATCCATTAAAACTATCAGGCCCTCAGTCTGAAGAAATTACAAGCATTTTTAAGGACAGAATCTAGACATTTACAGCAGATTTTGGTGGGAATAAGTAGCCACAAAATTGATATTCGTAACAGCATATTTCTGTTATTTTCTGCACAAATACAGAAAATGTATTTTCCTGCTATTTATAAATACTAAACATTTAGTCAAAAGACTGTATTAATTTTATTTGCATAAAACAAAAGCAATTTAAAAAATCTTGTTTTAAATTAATTGATATGTCTGTGAGGAGAAAATCTGTCCATTCTAATCAAAGATGACAATAGCCTATTTACACTTAACACAAGACTAGTTTCCATGAAGGTCTTGAATTTAGAGTCTCACATAAATGATAACTCTGTTCTTCACAAAAATTGTCTAAAGATTTACACCTATTTATACACGCCTCCTTTACGATACATCATTACTAAGATGAATGCTGCCACTTACAATTCCACTGAGATGCTCAGAGGTCTTTATAATGTGTCTCTGCAACGAGGTATATCCCTCTCTAAAGTAAAAAAAAAAATATATGAATACTGAAAAATTCCTTAATATTCTCTCCAGGTAGGTTCTTTCTGTAAGTGAGTAACCTTCTAAAAGGAACTAATAAATAAATAAATAAAAAGACAAAAAAATATTAAATATCTGCAGAAGAAATTGCAAGTAAAATCATACATAATTGTGCCAAATTTATGAAGCTTTCTATTTATTTAGAAAAGTAATTGTTTTTTATTACTAATTCGCTGCTTTTATCACAGAATCATAGGATGGATGAATTTGGAAGGGGCTGCTGAAGATCGTCTTGTCCAACCACCCCTGCTCAAGGAAGACCTCCTAGAAAAGGTTGTCCAGGACAATGTCCAGATGCCTTTTGAGTATCTCTAAGGTAAGAGATTTTACAACTGCTTTGGGCAACCTGTGCTAGTGCTCAGTCACCCTGCCAGTGAAAAAGTGCTTTCTGACATTCAGATGGAACTTCCTGTGTTTCAGGCATTATCTTCTGTCCTGTCACTAGGCACCACTGAAAAGAGCCTGGCAGCTCCTCTTCAGGTATTTGTACACATTGACAATACTTGCCCTGAACCTCCACTTCTCCAGCCTGAACAGTCCAGCTATCTCAGACTTTGCTCAGATGAGATGGTCCAGTCCCTTTACCATCTTAGAGCTGATTAGAGGGGCAGGATCACCTTCTTTGGCCACCGTAAACACTTTTCCTATTGCAGGCCAGGATACTGTTAGCCTTCTTTGCCACAACAGCACAATGTTGGCTCCTGTTAGACATGGAGCCCACCAGCCTTGGAGAGGTAATCTAATAAAAGATAAATAAAAAACGATAAATAAAAGAGAGTCCACAGACTTTCTCCATTGTTTAAAAAACAGATTTAAAAAGGACCTGAACTTTCAGTATGGATATTTCCTGGTAAGACTGATTTACAAGAGTCTTTTGTTTGCTTTATCTGCTTTGTAAAGATATGCTAAGTTCATTCACTGTTCTTTATGAATATGCTTTTTCATACATAATGTATCATGCTTTTATTCCATCATCTTTGCATTTTGGTTTACCATACTTAAATTATCTCAAGTTTGAATGCTTAGTTTGATCTTGGTTTCATATCAAAACAGTCAAAACCCATACTTAGCAGCTTTTGAAGATGTGCAACATTTTAAACAATTTATCAATTTTTATTGCAATGAATATCAGTGTGATTGAAATTTGCTATCAGCAACTGCTTTATGTACTTGAGCACTTCCTGACATATTCTGGCAGCTCTACAATTGTTCCCATTGTTTCCTCTGGTCAGTTTTAGCCAACCTTAGACTTCAGTTGAACTGTCTGGATTCAGGTAACTATTCCCTATTAGAATAGGCTTGTTGCGGTGGTCGAAAGGCCACCCGCTCTGCCTGGGCAGGTCCAGGCAGGGTTCCCACAAAGCGTCCACTGGGCGGACCTGGAAACATCTCCCTAGCCCTTTACTGAGGGCGACAAATTGTGTTCACCCCATGATCCCTTTCTTTCCTTACTTGAATTATGTTAATCCCTGTTTTCCCATTGGTTTTGTATTCCACTCCCCAATTCCCCCAGTTATATATATGCTCTGGAAAGTTCTCGTTGGTTCAACCCCTGATTGGCTGCCCCTGCCTTCCCCTGTTTTTATTGGTTGTTGTTGCATAACCCTGCCTATGTACTGCCCCCTTGAGCTGCCCTGACTGGCTGTTTTGTATGTACCCCCTCCCCTTTTTTCCCCGTATACAATGTATTGCAACCGCTATTCAGGCTCTTTGCCCTTTGCTTCTCCCTTGCCCCAGAGCCCTCGCTGCTCCCAATATACCCTCCTTTCTCTTCAAAGAGCCCTTCCTGCCTCTTTCATCTCCTCCTTGCTCCTTTGTCATTGGTGGGCATAGCAGGCCCTGTGAGTGAGCCCCACGTGCCCTCCAGCGACTAGGACAGCAGCCAGCCATCGACGGCCTCAGCCGGGCAAGGGCACCGACCACTGGCCCAAGGGCTAGCCTCGTAGGCAGTTAGAGGGTTGCATCATAGGCTGATGGCACAAATCTAAACCTGAGTTCCGACAAAATTCCGTTTTATTCCTTACTATGCATCACAAAATTACTAGAAAAATAAGGTCAATAAAAATATGAGCTAAATAACTCACTGAAATGAAATTAATCTTATATTAAAATATTTGTTTATGCATACTTTCTTGGTTTTTTGTTCTTTGTTAGTATTTACTTTGAGATTTCATTCTTCTGTTCCTTGTGTCTATTATTTTCCATTAACAGTCATAGATACAAATAAAAAAGGCATGATCAAACTGCAGGTATCTTGGAGTAAAGGAGCAGGAGACACAGAGAGACAGATTACATAAAGAAAGCTGCTAACTCCTTAATTACAACAAAAGAGGCATTATTTTTTGAGATTTCGTAGTCACCTGTTTAATACTTCAAGTAAATTAAACTTCTTCTAAGACACTAAGAATCTGTATGAGGGTTGTAAAACTGGATATAGAAGTGATCTAACGTGTCAAGAAAATGATCAAGGAAAATGAGCACCTTTCTCAGTCTACTTACCGCCTATGTTTCTGATCAGGTTTCTGTCCATTGCTATCTCCAGGGCCTTTCCAACAGTTTTCCACCAGTAAGTCACTGCTTAGGCAATACAAAGGGTTAGTCTTTGTACCACTTAATGGGGTTAGTCCATACCTGTCATGGACAATTACATTTATCCTTGTTTAATTTAATAGCATCCCTTTTGGTCCATTCCTTGAAGTTGTCCATGGACCTTTGAAAAGCTGTATCAACCACATCCTAGTTTGGTTCACCCACAAATTTTGTGAGGGTACAACCACAGATGAATAGAATATATTGAAAGGGATAGGTTCAAGACAGATTCCCAAGAAATTCCCTGAAACTGACCTCAAGATGGAGCAGGACAACAACAACCGTCTGTCCTCAAAACCCCCCAGTCTTTTTGTTCATTTCGTAGGTCAGCTATCCAAGCCATAGTGTTCCAGACTGAGTCACTGAATCACAGAATCAAAGAATGGCCTGGGTTGGGAGGAACCTCAAAGATCACCTAATTCCACTCCCCTAGACGAGGTTACTCAAAGCCACATCCAACCTGGCCTTGCAAACTTCCAGGCATAGGGCACCCAAAACTTTTCTGGGCAGCCTGTTCCAGTGCCTTAAAACACTCCAATGATTTTTGTTTCTAATATCTTATCTAAACCTACTCTCTTTCAGTTTGAAGACATTCCCCCTTGTCCAGTCACTTGTCCTTGTAGATAGTTCCTTCCATCTTTCTTGTAGGCTCCATTCAGGTACTGGAAGGTACTACCTTTCCCCACTCATCTCCACAACCTTTCTGTAATGACCAAAAACAAACTAGCAGTGACTTCAGACAGCTCTCTCCACAAGAAGATGTTTTCGTTTTCTTGTGATTTAACCCCAGACGGAAACTAAGCCTCACACAGCTGCTCATTCACTCTCCTGCAGTGGGATGGGGGAGAGAACTGGAAGAGGAAACTTGAGAAAACTCATGGATTTAGATAAAGACATTTTAACAGGTAAAGCAAAAGTCATACATACAAGCAAATCAAGACATTTAATTCATTCACCACTTGCTGTGGGCAGGTAGGTGTCCAGCTGCCCCCAGGAAAGCAGGGCTCCATCGTGAGTAATGTTGACTTGGGATGACTGTTAAGATTCAATGTTAGGATCCAATCATTATTATTATTAAGGTTCTTTGGAAATTCCTCTGCCCCAATTAAGGTGCAAACGAGACCATATGCCAGTGACAATAATATGGGTTTTATTGTATAGTAAATATGAGAGAAAGAGAAAGAGAAAAGAGAAAGAAGAGAGAAAGAAATGGAAAATAGGTGGGGGGGGATGAGGCGTGACAGAGACAGAATCAAAAGAATATCACCACTCTGTGGGTGCCACTGGTGCCTCAATGANCCCCCACCCAGTTCGGCTGGGATGGCAGCTGGGGGCTTTGGCCTATTGTGTATGCCTACCTTTCCCTTAGCCTGAGGTGACTGAACAATGTGTTTCCTTTAATCCAATCAGCAGTTTACAGTCCAAATCAGGGTTACAGTCCAAAGTTCTTCAGGGAGATTTCTGTGGCTGTAGTTTCTTAAAACCTTTATATCAATGTTTGAGACATAAACTATTTTCAGTCTCTGACAGATGACAAAAGCCATCTCTTCAAATATCCTCCTTTTCCTTCTCTTCCCCAGTTTATATGCTGAGCATAATGCCATGGGTATGAAATATCCCTTTGGTCAGTTGGGGCCAACTGTCCTCTCCCAACTGCTTGTGAACCTCCAACCTACTCTGTGTAAGAACTGCTCGGCAGAAATAAAAACATCCCTGTATTATCAACACTCTTTTCAGCACAAATCCAAAACACAATGCCTAAGCTGCTAGTATGAAGAAAAGCAAGTCCATCTCAGCCCAAACCAGCATAATTTTCTATATAGAATTGCTCATTTTGAGTGAGACCATTTTGAGATTAGTTTGACCTCATACACCAGAAGAATATCCTAGCACAGGGCTATGGGTATAAGCACACAGTCAATGCAAATTATTGTAGAAAATTTAAATTCATGGGGAAAAGAACATGTAAAAACTACCACTACCACCACTCCCCAATGAATTCTTCTTTTACCTTCCACACACACATGGAGGAGAAAGACATTGTGCAGAAGTGTTCTGATTTTTAATATAGTTCAGTAAAATCAGGTTTCACAAAATTCAAAGAGAAATTAGTTTCTATGCACAGACTTGCTGAAGTACAGGCATAGCTTTCATTTAATATTCTTATAGCCATATCAGGTACAATGACATTGCTAAGCTCAGATAAATCTCTCCTGGCGGCTCATTCAGAATAATATTAGCACTGAGAACATAATACAGGTGATTTTTTTCCATTTTATTCTCCTGAAAATTAATATAATCTCATGTAAGAAATATATCATGTTAATACTTAAACCAACCAAAAGCTTTTGCATAAACAGATATTATTTATTTCCTTGACTGTCGTTAACCCTACAGATTCCCAATGATAACCTTGGAATTCAGGATTTAGTAGATTTTATTTTTTTCTTTTAGATGCTCCAGCAATTTCATCTTCCATTTTAAAATATGCTGTATCTCTAAACACATCACAGCCTACACTGATAATAGTTTATAAATAAACATTGTTATTCATTTGCATTTTGCAACTCCTGTACAAGATGCATTAGCCTTCATTATTCTGTTCATGAACCTGATAATAATTTCTACATTGTCTTTTTTAATTGCTTTCCAAGTTCACAGCACTTCTTCTACATAATAATCTTACATTTACATTGAATTCTTTATCCTGAAAGATACCAAGGCCCTTCAAAAAATGTGAGCTGAATTCTATCCTCAGTTTTATCCAAACACCCACCAGCTGCAAAGAAATTGAAAATCTCTGAGGAGATAATTTGATAACTTGAATAAAAGAAAATTGATCACTTCAGCAGAAAACACAGAACTAGTTCAAACTGGTAAGAAGTAGCTTCCTGTAATTTAATTTGGTTTTCTTCTGGGATTGCTCATTTTTTCATAAACAGGCCTCTCTAGCCAGCTGGAAGTTCACATATAGTTAAAAGACTGTCTTTATCAAAGCTTGATTTTTCTTCTAATTTCACGCCAGTTTTCACTGAATTGCTTTGTATCTGTTTTTGTATCATGTTTTGGGGGCTTTTTTGCTCACCCCAAGTTTTTCATAAACTGTTAAGAAGATCCAGTAAGATCATAGTTCCAGGTAATTTCTAATTTACCATGTACAGGGTGGATCCACCATGTTAGTCATCATAATATAGGTTTTTGCCTGATCAGAGTATTCTAGTAGCTTTTACCAGAAATATTCATGTGCTCTCTAACAGTAGTTTAAGTATCATGTAACATGCATACTCTAAGTTTCCATTTTCAAACCCTGGTTGCATGCTATGCAACCTAAAATATTGCATGAAAATGAAGATTCCGTTACCATCCAAATCACAGATTCTGGACAATGTTTTTTTAATAATCAAGTGAATCAAGTAAAATAAAATAAAACTATTAAAAAGTTAAGGAATTTTTCAATACTATGGAATACAATGAGAAAAGCAAAGCAGGCATGTGTTTTCTGGGGATTTTCAGGATACAGATTTCTTATGGATTTTTTTTCTGTTGTTTTACTTTATAAAACTGTTTTATCAAAGGCTTCTTCACAGGCTATATTTCTTCCTATGTCGAAGAAAAAAAGAAGCACTCCTTGCATACATATTTTCGTCTGCACAAGGATGACACTGAAGACTAGGTAAGTGTTGAAGATAGTCTAATGGAGCCATGTTTTAAAAAAGCGATGGTCAAAAATGAATGTCAAATGATATTTTTAAAAGAAACCTGCTTTTTCAGCAAGTATTTTTCATCTAATTTTTGTACTAATTCCAGACTACTGCTTTTCCATACTTGCAGATCTACCATAAATTTAAAAAAAGCTCTATAAAGTAGACATGAATGTCTCCATCTCTAGTCTTGGTCTGCCAAGAGATTTTTTTTATAAATGAGTGACATTGAGCACAAAGACATATGGCAAATCAAACAAACAAACAAACAAGTAATCATTCTTTAGAAAGACTATACTCTGATTTGTAGGCATTTTCTTACTTTCCTTCAGTAAGAAGGAAACAAACTTGATGAACACTTTTTAAAGATGTGGTTTATAACACACTGACAACTTGTTTGGTCTGATAACAAAAGATCACAGGCCCCAGAAAAAAATGCAACTGCAAGTGGAATAAGGCAAATAAGGCAAAACTTTTTACCCACAGGTCCATATACCTGGGGCAATGCGGAAGGATATTTTTTCCTAATGTAAAAGTTCTAAGAGAAGCGCTATTTTAATTTCTTACAGTGTTAAATGGTTATCTTTCTTAGAGCTCTTCTTTTGTGAGATTTCTGAATCTCACTGACCTCCTAGGGAATTTAGAACAAACTCTGCTTTTTTGCACAGACTTTTTTTCCTCCTAGTATTGCTGAACCCACAAAACAGGAATCAAAGGAAAATCACAAGACCAAGATGCTCACTCAAGTTTTGTTACTAAACTGACTGGAAGGTTTATTAACAAACATGTTCATATGTGAATACAAATACGAACACAGCTTCTAGATATTCTTAAGGTAGCTCAGTATATACCCTATTTCCAGATTTGGGTATCTATCTTCTCTCAGATATATTTATTTTAATTCTAGAAGTCCACTCACTTCAAATATTTTTCTTAGCAAGAGGAACACATAAATCCCAACACATTTCATTGTATATGCTGCTACTCATGTTTTTTCTTAGATCACTGAATGACTAACTACTAGTTTCCACAGCTGTTTAATAAGTATGGGTTATGAATGTATATTGTCAAGGTAGGAGTAGAATGGGTTTTCAATCGAAAAAACCCTAGTATTTCTGTTACTAACCAATGTCTTACTCATCTCTGGATGTTTTTTTGATTTTTCCAGGAAGAATTCTTACACCTTTTTGCATGATAATTCTGTAAATAATTCTGTACTTGAATGTGCAGCTGTTGTTCACCTGGGCAATCTTGTTTCTGATACTCAGGAGAGACCTGCCACAGATCATCAGATGTGTAAAGCCTTGAGGGGCCACATATGCCAACAAAAGAAAATGTAATTGCAATTCATATGGGACTGTGAAGTGCTAGTATAAAAGGTCACAGCACATTGTCATTTATTCCTCAGTAGCTGAAGTCTGGAAGGAGAATCCTCTGTAGAAATGTAGAAACGGTTATACCCTAAAACAATAAGAGAAGGATACGAGAGGTCACAGTTACGAGAAGAAGGATCTCAGAGGTGCAGAACGGAAGACTCTGTAGGAACTTAATTATTATTCGCCATTACTGGAGAGGTCTTCAAAGACCTCTGAGGCAAAGAAAAGTCAGCTCACACACAGATGTCCAAGAAATTGTCTAATTTATTGTGCAATAGGATCCAAAATCATTTCTCTGTTAGGGCAGTCCCCATATCCATTTGTGCTAGGGCAAATGGCCAGTTGAAATTGCATTCACATGAAACAGCAGGAAACTTCCACTCTATTTCACTCACCTTTTATGATGATAAACCCTTTTATGCATCTTTGTTCCCATTCACCTTTTCAGCAGCTTCTGCCACTTCATTCCAGGAGATATTGAAAGCAAACAGCCTAGGAAACCATTAGATTGTCTGTTTTTAACTCTGTGTACTTGTTATTTCACCTGGATGGAAACACACAAATCCTAAGGGGTCTGGAGTGCCATGAGAGTGCCAGATTTCAGCCTGCTTTTCAAGCTCAGAAATCATTTAACAGATTACGTTTCAGGCAACTAAGTCACATACAGCTAAAATAAACTGGAAATAGATATATGCTTTTAACTTTTGTAATTGAAAATTAATCAGATTGTTTTTAATGGATCAGAGAATGTGTAAAGTACCCTGCCAAAAAAATAGGGAAAGTTTGGAGAGGGTAGGAACAGACATTAGATTAAAGAAAAGACATTAGACTCTAAAGTTTATCCTATTTTTTAGTTGCATATTGTCAGCAGTTGGATTCTAATAGATTTTAGAGCATCTGCTTTCTGAAAAAAATGTCTTAAATGTGAATGTGTGCAGAAGCATTAATAAGAGTTACAGGAATGAGACAATCCTAGGTAGGAGAAAGCAATAAAAAAGGCTTGCCTCGATGCAATATTTAAAAGCTGCAACAGGCCATTTCTCCCCTATAAGGCCATTGATTATTGCCCTGTGGCAATCAGAATTTATATTTGCTGTCTTCCTACCTTAGCTTTCGAATGCCACGATAAATAGGGAATCAGAAACTACAGAAATGTTGTTCCCCCTTCCGTTTCTACACATGCAGTGTGAAACATTTAAGCACCTCCTTCGAAGGTACTATGAAGGTTTTCTTGATACTTTTCCAACTGCTTTGGACTGGGGCTCTACCACCACATTCCAAACTTTTACAAAGCTGTCAGGAATAAGTCAGACCTTTCAAAACTTAAAGAAATATCTAGACTTCTCTGTTTGACTTAGACACTTAAAAGTTTGTTTTCACATTCATAAGGGCTAGAACCTCTCAAAACCAAAAACTGTAATACTTACACTTTCATACCAACTTTTAGGTACTAGGTTTTTCAGTATAGCTTTTTCTTAACCCTAATTCTGAATGTGACAGTGGTATTAATTATCAACAAGAACAAACTGTTAAAGACAATACATATGCCCACATATAACCTCCTTCCACACATGACACCAATAAATAATACCAAAACCACAAATATGAATTTGAGCTTCCGACCATGACAGAAGAAGAAAATATTAAGAAACATAAAGCTGCCTTTGCATGCCAAAACCTATCTCAAATTCTCCTACACAACTAAGTAAATGACTAAATCGATTAAACTACTTCATACTGCTATTGTACAGATACTGAGAGTGTTTGTTGAAAGCTAAACTAATTTACTGTGGTGTTGACATAGGACTGCATTTATGTAAGTAGTCAAAGCAGACAGGACAGTCAGTCACTATGTGGTGGCAAGGGGAGTCTCTGTTGTAAAGGTTCTTGAAATAGCGTCTTCAACTTGACTGCCCCACTGACCACTCCTCTACCGTTTTTATAATCCAGCTGCCCCTTGGTTTTACACATCCCTACCAGTGCATACATAAAATAAGACCATAGTATAGGAACATGGATGCAATTCAGGCTGATGGAAACCTGAGGACATCTCCAGTTTGACCTTTCTCTAGTTGTCCTGGATTGGCAGACTAGATTGCCAATATAAATTTTCTGGCCTGTTTTGCTCTGCTACTTTACTGTCCTCTGGATGATCCAGCCTGAGTGTCTCTTGTTGCAGCACATGCACATTGCTTCTCAGCCTTTCCCCATACCTTAATGTGAAGAGACTGGCTGGTGCCTCCTCAATTGCCTGTCAGTGCCAAAGAGCTGCTGTTAGGTTCCCTTAAAGCCATCTCTTCTCTGTGCTAAATGGTCCCTAGTCTTGTAGGAATCCACTCTTCGCAGAGTTGTTTTTGGGCCTTCTTTGCTTCCAGGACACACAATAGACTCCTACTATGCACCACATCCTACAGGCCTGTTACAGAAGAGCTGATTGCAGGCGGTGAGTCTCTAGCACATACAGTTATAAAGGGATATATTCCTTCCCAGTGTATGAGTTTGTGTTTATCTTTGTTGAATATAATTCATTTCATGTCAGTCCATTCCTCCAACTTCCCCAGGTCCCTCTGGACAACAGCCATGCCTTCAAGCATATGAACTTGATACCCCCTTGTCTGCTGTTCACAGGACACCTCGTATGCAAGCATTCTATAAACTCCTCCATGTTTACAATCAGGATGCTAAGCAGAGTCAGTCCTTTTGTTGCCCCACTTGTTACCAGCAACCTGGTAGAGTACAACTGATTTCAACTCAACCTGCTAAGCCTAACAATCCAATGGGTTTTGCACACATCTGTTTTTTCCCCAATTCAGACTGTATCATCCTAACTTGGATAGAGTATTGTGGAAGACTGTCAAAATCCTTGCTGAAGTGAAGGACACCCATTCCTCTCCTGATGGTCAAAAGTCTGGTTATTTTTTCACATAAGGAAATCCAATGGGTCAAGCATGTTTTACCCTTGATAAATCAAGGTTAACCATCACAGGCACAGAAATATTTTTCCATAAGACCCACTTTATGACCGACCCTAGTATCAAAGTTGGTTGACTAGTTCATACTTCCACAGATAGTTATTTTGGTACTTTTTGACTAGAAGTTGCCATGGTTTGACACTGGCCAAACACCAGGCACCCACGGAAGTTGCTCACTCACCCTCCTGTGCAACAGCTGGGCAGAGGAGAGAAAAATTAATGAAGGATTCGTGAGTTAAGGACCGGGAGAAAACACTTCAAGGGCATAACAGGCTTAACTTAGAAGTACAAAGTGAATTTATTACCAACAAAATCAGAGAATAATGAGAAGCAAAATAAGCCCTTAAAAAGACCTTTTTCCTCCAACCCCCCTCTTTTTCCCACCGAAAGCTCAAAGAGACAGGGGGCAGGGGTTTGGTCAGTTTATCACCCGAGATCTTCCACTGCTCCAGGAGAGGAGTCCGTCTCCTGTGAAGGCGTAGGGTCCCTTCCCATGGGAGAAAGCTCTCCATGAAATTCTCCAATCTGGTTCCAATCTCAAGAGCAGCAGCCCTCTCAAAGCTGCTGCAATATGAGCCCATCCCACAGGCAAGAGTCTTCCCAAAACTGCTGCCACATGGGTTTCTATTCCACGGGGTGCAGTCCTCCAAGCACAGGCTGCTCCAACCTGGAAGCAGGGCCCTCTCTCTCCACCAGATCTCCCACTGGATCACAGCCTCCTGCAGGCATCCACCCGCTCCGGAGTGGGCACCTCCCCCATGGGCTGGGGGTGGATCCCTGCATCCCCGTGGATCCTCATGGGCTGGGGGTGGATCTCTGCATCTCCGTGGATCCTCATGGGCTGGGGGTGGATCTCTGCATCCCCCGTGGATCCCCATGGGCTGCAGGTGGATCTCTGCATCCCCGTGGATCCTCATGGGCTGCAGGTGGATCTCTGCATCCCCCGTGGATCCCCATGGGCTGGGGGTGGATTTCTGCATCCCCCATGGATCCCCATGGGCTGGGGGTGGATCTCTGCATCCCCGTGGATCCCCATGGGCTGCAGGGGCACAGCTGCCTCACTATGGTCATCACCACAGCCTGCAGAGGAATCTTGGCTCTGGTGCCTGGAGCACCTCCTCCCCCTGCTTTTCCACTGACCTTGGTGTCTCTATGTTTTTTCCCTCACATATTCTCACCTCCTCCTCTTCTCTGGCTGGAAAGAAAAAGCCTGTGCTCCCCTTTGTTTTGATTTTCTTCTTAAATATGTTATCACCATCCCTAATTGGCCCAGCTTTAGCCAGCAGCATGTCCATTTTCAGAGCCATCAGGGATTGGCTCTGCCAAACATGGTGGAAGCTTCCAGCAGCTTCTCACAGAAGCCACCTCCATGGCCCCCCTGCTATCAAAGACCAGGCCGTGCAAAACCAACACAAAAGTGTAATATTGGTTTTCCTTCAGTCATCTCAGACATCCTCCAATTTTCATTTTTTTAAAGATGCTAAAGAGCAGCCCTATGAAGATATTGATCAGCTCTCTCAGAAACCTTTGATGAAGCTTGTCCATGGGTATACTATGGATCAAGTTCAAATCAACTCTGACTTGATCTGTATTCACTTTCTTCTCCTTGAATCCCTTCACCAGTCTTTGTTGGTGAGACTGAGGCTATGAAGGCACTGAGTACCTCTGCCCATTTTGTATCCATGGTCATCAAATCACTTGCCCCATGGAGAGACAAAAAGAAGGTGCCCCCTAAACTGAACGGCCCACTCAAGTGAATATGAGGATGGAGCTCTAATCCAACAACATGACAGTAATTGCCTATAAAGCACCTCCCACCCCTGAAAAGGATATGATTGGTCTTGCAATGGGAAGCTGGAAGTTTCACTCCCATTAAGTGGGCTAGGGCAGGGACAGTGGGTCCAGGCATAGATATCAAATGTCAGCACTTTGTGTGGACATCACTAACCACAATAGCATATACAAATATGCCTATTTTTAATAGTAAAATTTATTGTCATCTTATGTAATGATGGTGAAAAAAACAACAAAAAGCAACTTTACTCTTACTTGTTCTTGTTAGTTTATATTTTGTAAACCACAATAAAGGCACTTGATTTCTGAATACTTTCTGAAAATGAATAAATAACTCTTACAATATTTTCTGTGGTCAGTACTATTATCATGTGTATAAAAGTTTTATTTAATATTTTTTCACAATTACTTGGCTAGTATGTATTGTACTGCTGTCCTGCAATAACTAGACTATAAAAGAACTGCTCACCTGTACAAAGCCTCTTAGTTGCTTACAGAGTGATGGACTCCAACCCCTCTGTCGCTATGAAATTCCAAGTGACCATTTTGTGCAGAAGAGTGACATTAGCAGTGGGACACTAGCGGGCTGCATACTTTTTACAGCATTGTGTCTTTGTTACTATTCCAAATGACATCTATGCTGTCACAGATGACCTACTTTTTCAAGGGGTTGTGTGTTTTCATTTCATCTCAAGCATCACTAATGTCTTCAAGAAAGCAAAAAAAATGAATTAATTTGTTCCTGGGCACTGGTTTATAGCTAAACACTTCTCAGACTATGAGATGTTTGGTAAAGGGAAGAGCTCTTAAAACTTATCTATGATGAGTCCATAAGAAAATCTCCAGTTTAGTTTTAATACCTGTGCGAATTTGGAAAACAGCAGGTTAGTAGCAGGCCATAGAAAGCAGATACTTGTATATTAACAAATATGAGGTAATGATTGTATGCACACAATTATTTTCAGTAATTCATTACTCACTGGTTTGATTTATCAAATTTCCATCCTCTGATGCTCATCTGTGTCTCCAGAAACTAGCATTCAAACACAAATAAGACTTTTTTGTTACTGGAATCACCTGCAAATTTGCCTCTTTACAATGTTTATAATTTTGTCTAAAACTTGGGATTTAATGCTTTAATGCATATGTATTCAGTCCACATTCTAAAATTGGAGTGCTTCTACCTTCTGTAAACTTTTGTATCCCTTTCATCATGTCTTTCTTACTTTATATGTTATTTACTTATGAACCATAGCCTTCACTGTTCTAATTTATAAACTGCTGAAAGAATTATGCTAGTGCTAGCTCTGCAAGATTAGGTCCTATGTTTTAACAAATCTCCCTTATAAATTATAAGTGGAGTTCTTATACTAGCACTGCAGGTTCTGTGATTTTCTTTACAAATGAAGGCCAACCCCTTAGTCTATTAAAACCACTGGCAAAATTCCTGCTGAATTCAGTGTGAATAGATTTAAACTCTTATGTCTCAATTGTCAAGTAATAGCTAACACTTACAGTGATAAACACCTACTCTTTATTTTTTAACCTTGACACCATAAACAGGTTACTGTCAAAGTAAAACCTAATGCCAGTTTAGTTTGATGACACCAGCACATCACTTTGATTTGTAACTGTCTCAAGATTTCTGTTCTTTTTTAATTTTGCTCTTTCCACACAACAGATATTCCAGAGTCCAGAAATTAACTTATGTAAGATGGAAGACGAACATTGCACTTCCTTGAAATTCCGCAATGTTATGCAGTTAAAAAGCATGGTACCAGCAATTGTTTCACTGCTCAAGAATAAATTCTTTCTGTGGCAGTGCCTAACACATTATGGCCTGGTTCTGCAAAGCCCTAACTACCATAAGGTTTTCAGCATGTTCATCACCAAGTGAAATCAATCAAATACTTGCTGCCAAGTGCAATGAATTTAGAGGTACTGGCTTCCACACAAAATTTTATTCTATGAGTGAGTTTCATAATATTAGCATTCGATAAGCAAAACAGTGATGAATATCTGTTAAGGTCGTGACTGGGTAGATGGAGAGCAGTGGATATGTTTAGCTGTATCAAGGCTTTCAACACTGTCTTTCCTAATATCCTAATATAAACAAGCTGATTAAGTATCAGGTAGACAAATGGACAGTGAGGTGGATTTAAAACAGGACTGCCAGATAAAAAAGAGTTGTGAACAGAGGCACGAAGTCCAGCTTGAGGCCAGTCACTAGTGCAATAACCTGGAGACTGATACTGAATCCAAAATGACCTGGATGAGGATAGAGTGAATCCTTAGCAAGTTTGAATATAAAACAAAATGGGGAGGAGTGACTGATGCTCCATGGCTGTGTTGCCATTCAGAGGGCTCTGGACAAACTGATGAAATGGGTTAGGAAAAACATCATGAAGTCCAATACACAGAAATGTAAAGTTATTCCACTGAAGGGGGATAACAATGCATTAGCACACCCAAGAAGTTGACTTGATGGAGAGCAGGTTTGCTAAAAAGGACACGTGAGTCCTGGTAGATGCCAAACTGACCGTGAACCAGTAGTGTGCTCCTTTCAGGCTGCACAACACAGTTCAGAGATACTGGCATAATGGAGTGCCTCCAGTAAAGGACCACAAAGATGGTTAAGAGATTGGAGTGTCTGTCACATGACAAGAAGCTAAGAGATCTGGGAGTGTATAGCCTGGAGAAGGGTCAGAAGGAATTTGTTGACATGTATAAGGACCTGACTGGGGGCAGGGGTAAATGGATAAGATGGAGCCAGACTTTCCTCAGTGACACCCAATAATAGGAGGCAATGGGCAAAACTGAAATACAGGAAATCATCCCATGAGCCACTTCGTACTGGGAACTCCTCCTACTGCACAGGCAGGCATGAATTAGGCCAAGCTGTACAGAATGATGTACAGGCAAAAGGCAGCTAGTCCCAAGAGAGGCTAGTGAGTCCCTGTTTAAGAATTATATAGTATTCCTTATTTAAAAGTGGCATCGAACTATGTCATTCTGCAGTTTTTCCTTCTCTAACACAAATCAAGGAATGCTTCTTAGTTTATCTTTATGTAGTGACAGCACTGTGCCTCTTGTAGACACACATTCTTTCCACTTTTCACTATTTTCTGGGGAAAAAATCAACTGCTCCAGACTGATGACCTCAGTTTATTAGGTTCGTATCCCTGCCCTAGCCATTCTTGTAAGACTCAAAGCCATCCTCGCCACTTCTGAAAAGTCTTCAATATAGCTAATGTAAGCTACATGAATAGTGACTAAGGAGAAATGCTACCCTTCCCTCCTTCCCTCCCTCCCTGCCTTCCTCCCTTCCTTCCTTCCTTCCTTCCTTCCTTCCTTCCTTCCTCTCCTTCCTTCCTTCCATCTGTCCTTCCTTCCTTCCTTCCTTCCTTCCTTCCGTCCTTCCTTCCTCCCTAGAGGATATAACTATTCTACTCTCCCTGGAACATAAAGTCTGCTACGATCCCAAATGGTACAGCAGATATCTGAAGGTAAAATTTTCTAAACTTGCTATGTGCCTATAATAAATACACCTTACAGATCTCAAGTTCATAGCTAAAAAAAAAAAAAAAAAAAAA
>VZTG01004423.1:140021-155295 GCA_013397845.1 Melanocharis versteri
ACAGCTCTATGGATCTTTCAAAATGCTAGTTTTCATGAGGTACACATAATTTTTGGCATAAAGAAAAGCAGTAAATACTACAATTCATGTTAGGATTAAATAATGTTGCACGAGAATTAAAGAAGAAAATACATCTAGTTCCCTTTCTTTAGAAATAATGATGTTACAGCTGGAATTTTGGTATATGCATTTCTGATATTATGGCAGCATTTTCTCAACTCATCACGCCTAATTTCTTCTGAAGTTTAACTCAGATTCTAACTTTAACCCTTTTGACTCTGAAAATGAAATTGAGAGTAAAAGACAGTTTCATTTATGTTTAAAATGCTAGCAATTCTGCAATTAGCTCAATACTGTACAAATTTGATGATAGAGTGGGCGTTTAATGACTGTTACGTTTACATATACGTATATATATACACATACACATACGCACATACTATATATACACTACAGAATATCTGTTTGCCCATACAACTTTGATCTCTAGTTAGAAACTTATAATCTACAAAATTAATCAGGGAGTGAAAGACTAAAGCAGAAGTGCTAATTTTAAAGTAATACAGTGAGCTTCTAAAAATAGACTGTATCCTTGCTTGCACCAGAAAACTCCAAGACATGGTTTCTACACACATATTTACTGATTCTTAATAGCATGATCTTATCACTGTACGTTATTTGAGTAACTGAAAATTCAATTTTACCCTGCAGCAAGACCAAAATAAATATATAATTATATAAGCATATAAATGAGGATAATAGTATTTCTTACAGATTGAAATTTCTGGGAATTTTTGATAATCACAATGATTCGTTTGAATTTAGTATGATGTTTCATGTAGATTCAGCTTGATTTGAATTTGAAAAACTGACATACTCTTTCAGGCCTTAATCAGAGTATCTAATAATGTGGCATTTAGGCTCTTGGGCTGACTCAAATTAAGAAACCACTAGGGTTTTTTCAAGAAAACTCTTCTTATGGCACATCCTGAAAGCTTTAATCTTAGCATCAGTTTCCTTCTTTTTTCCCAGTTTGAGCTTAGCTTTCCATCTGGCCTGTTTTTCTCATGAGGTACCAGTAGCAAGCTGTAGCAGAGGAGATAGGTTAAAACAGTTTATCTACTAAAAAAAATGTTCCAGTGAGGTTTTTTAACAGTTAAATGTCTGTTGTTAAAAATACAGTACTGTCCATCCACTATCCAGTCTTGGCTTGTCCATCTTCTCTTTATCACTCCACTCCACAGCAGCATCATTTATATACTCGTGGTTAAGCTGTGGGGAGAAAACAAACTGTTTGCATTGAAAATAACCAGACATAATATTGAATAATCCATATGGGAGAAGTAAAGCTTACTCTACTCTACTGAATCTGATTTAGCTTCTATGGTGACATATGATCTATTGCAGTCAGCTTTTCAAATTATCTGCTGAGTTTCTGTGTGCATTTTCTAGGCCTGGTTTACAGTTTGTTATTAGATCTTCTACATCCATGCAATTTACACAAATGTTTTCTCCTCAAGGACCGTCAGTGGCTTTTTATGTTGCTACCTCAACCTTTGTAATGATTGTTCAAAACACGTCACAATGGTGCAAGACCACCTGGCTTTCCTGAGTGAAAGCTAAATTATTTGCTATTGGTTTGAAACACATTTCTCTTCGTGTAGATTAACAGATTAGTTGGCTCTGCAATGACTGCGCTATTGCAACATGTGCATGTATGTAATACAGTTTTTCAAGTAATGTACAAGAAATTATGTGAAAACGTGAAATAATATTAAATAACTAGTATAATTTCGTCTTTTTTTATTGACTAGTTAAATGATTCTTTGTATTTGTATTTCTGCTTTAAAAATTATGTTGTTACTTCTCACAATCATTGAGTCTTTAGTATGATTATTGCTGAAACATGGACATAGTGC
Source organism: Melanocharis versteri (assembly GCA_013397845.1). Taxonomy (NCBI): domain Eukaryota; kingdom Metazoa; phylum Chordata; class Aves; order Passeriformes; family Melanocharitidae; genus Melanocharis; species Melanocharis versteri. The sequence continues at coordinate 141,941 of VZTG01004423.1, forward strand.
ATTTAATTTGCCCAGTACCTACCATAATATTGCCTTATACTATCCGTAAAGTTTCACAAGGCGTAGAAAAGCAGAAATTATTCAATCACAGTTCAGCAAAAGCTTCTCAAACACAAAGTACACCTTTCTTATTCCTTTTTTTCATGGGCAGCTGGTATTATTTAATTTAATTGTTATGTGAGAGGGGAGAAATGTCATACTAGTACTTCCATGAGATCATGGTTTGTGTTCAAAGTAGCATTCAAAGTAGTGCAGAGGCCGTTTTTTCTTTTATCACTGGAAACCATAGTCTGCTTTGTAGGCTAATGGACAGAAGTATATAGGGGAAAAAACCCACTTTTTTTGTCAGTTGCCTCTGCAAATTCTTTAGACAAACAGAATCTAGTGTGAACCAGCAAAACAAGCCTAGGCAAAACACACAGAACCACAGTAGACTGGTTTTCTTAGGAGTTTGGGGAATGGTTTTTTATTTTGTTTTGTTTGTTTGCATTAGGTTAGGGGGGGGTTTTTTGTTATATTTTTGTTCGGTTGGTTTTTTTTTTGTTTTTGTTTTGGTTTGGTTTTTTTTAATGCAACCTACAAGATACAGTAGAACACTGTAAAAGCCAAAACAGATTCAGTATAGTAAGCAGCTGTACAGCTTTCTCCCTTATGGATCAGCTAATAATATGTTTTGTTATTTTGGAAACAAATAGGTTGTTTTCTCTTCATGTTGCCCAGTTTGGCAGTGAACATACAAAGAGTACTATCATGGAGCTCAGTGGGAAGGTGGGAAAAAGAGAAAATGGATATAATTACAGAATTCCTGACGTCCTCTTATTTTATTTAGCCAAGTAAGTGTCCATTTTTTAAAACTACTTTGTTGTTTTTCAGAATTGGGCTTAATATTTCCAGATTTTTAGTGAGTCTTGGGCCTTATGTAAATTGTTAATTTTCAAGAGTCAGAGGACCACCTCGGAAAATACCTGGGTGCTGGAAGGAAAATCATATTTTGCAAATACAAAAGGCTCCACAAATTCTTGTGCACGCTGAGCCCTTTTAAGTAATTGAGTTCTGTGTCTCTGTGAGCTACTGACAAATTCATATAATTTTCTTCAAGGCAATCTAGTTTTTCTTGTCTCTCCAGATAATGCCTGTCTTTCCCAATATGGAGGTTCCTCATAGGTCTGAACAACTGGGAAAATTCTGTATAATTTTATTTTCTGCGTAAGATTGGAAAGAGCAAATTAGGTCTCTGACTTGAGGTTAGGACGGTCTCTGATAACTATGAAACAAATGCATAGAAGGGTCTGCACATACACCTATCTACTGGAACCATAGAATTCTGTTGAAAATATAACTTTTAACACCAAGGAACAAATCTCTTCAGCATGACATCTCTTGCGAGTTGTTAGTAGAGAAATTGGAGAGTAGTCCAAATAGGAAAGGAGGGACCAAATTTGATCAGCATTCATTTTCTGCCAGTCTTTGAGAAAGTGGAGTGTCCTCAATCATACAGTACCCAATGCTACTTAACTCTTTGTCCTTAGAAAAAATTACACCAGCTGTTGAATCTGTGAGCTGTAATGGTTGTAGCATCATCACCATGATGCCCTTTATTGCATCTTTTCCCATTGGAATCGTCATTTAAGTTCCATTTTCATTTATGTCACTGCTTTTTACCCTGCTGATATCCTGATAGCCATCATGGTAGGAGTTACATGTTTTTTGCACTGTGTTTTTTATTTGGTTTTGTATGCTGCTGCGGGCAGTATAATTTTTGCATTTTATCCATAAGACTCTTTTCATTATCAACATTTTAGTCTGATGGGTTGTTTTTGGGTTTTTTTGCCTTTCTTTCAGCTGCTTTTAGATTGTTAGAAATAAATGTGAATGGTAATTCCCAAATTTTTGGTACTAGTGATCATATGGAGGTTTATAAATAGTATTCTTTCTTGAAGGTAAAAAGTACTGTATCTAACACAAACTACATTAACCTATGCTTTGTGTGCGGGATGAAAAATTGAAAAAACTGGTGACTCTAGCAAAGCTTCCCTTTTGGCATATGGAAGTTCATTTCAAGCACCCAAATCTTCTTCAAGATATGTGCAGGTAAAAGGAACAGTGATGTGTCTTAGGCACGGCATACACCAGGCTGTGTAAGGGGTTGAAACCAGAAACTTTACTTTGTCTTTACTTTTATAGGATGCCATGCTGTGGACATCCTTAGCCTGGAAACTCTCTTCTTTCAGTTTTCCTGGTGCTTTGTAGCTCTGTATTTAGCCTAAGCAGAACACTCTTAAAATTATGCTCTTAGAACTAAAGGTAATTAAAATGCTAAAGTTTTAGTGCTTATGATATCCTTTGCGTATTTTTTCCTTTTGGTTCAAGTGTGTGGTTAAAAAAGCAAAACAAAGTAAAACAAAAAACTCCAGACAACAGTATTTTTAAATAAATAAAATGCAATTCCACCAATAAAATTCAGAACTGCTGTATTTACAAAAATTAGAGAAAGAGAGGGAGAAAGAGAAACGTTTTTACAATAAAAATTGTCTCATCTAAGGTAATACCATTTGCTGTTCCAGCAACTTAGCTGCAGCCTGGCTGATTCTTAAAAATTCAGCTCTAAAGAAGAGAAGGGGAAAAATAAACCCTTGGCTCAGTAAAAAATTTCTGTGCTGTGGGTTTTGACAGAGTTTAAAAATAAAACCAAGACAAGGTAAATCTAGGAGGGTTTTTTTGCTGTTTAAATTGCACACTGACCCTTTAAACACTGTTCCAAGCACTATAGCCTTAGGCACAGCCACAAGGCATAACCATCCCCTGTAATGTGACTTCATCATGGGTTCTCACCTCCCTGCCCAGCCAGTCCTGAAATACCTAGCAACTTTTCTTGCCCCACTTTTGCTGGGCTTTCATATATCTGAACATAATGAAAAATAGCTGCTACTGCTAGTGCTTTCTGTACAATGAAATACATTGGAGAAGTGAAGGTAAAAAAGGTTTGTTGATTTCCCACCTAGCATTCAGACAAAATTTTTAAGATAAGGTCAATTTCCTTATATACTGCACTCTCCCTGCCCTCCACCCCCCATAAAAATGCCCCTACAATTAAAACTGTACAGCTTTCTAGGGGAAAAAATTCCTTGAGCAGTTTAAAACCCCCTGTTGAAGACTTATACAAACATTTTTTATCCAAAAATGTATTCGAGTGAATCTAAAATCTCAATGTTTTAAAAGTCAAGCAGAATATTTAGCCAGTAAATGTGGTATTTTAAATCTTACTCAAACCTATTCACGACTGAAAGAAATAAAAGAAAACTTATGCAGACCATAAATCCATTTTAAGATGGTATTATTATTTTCCCCATATTATTTCATTCTTTACTTAGGTCTCCACCTTCGTGAATTATTTATGAAAAGATATAGAGTTTAATTTTTATACAGTATCTTGTGTTTTCAAATATTATATAGAATTAAGATACCAACTTTGGGCTGACCTTCTTCGTTCTATGCCCTATCTGTAGTACACATTTATATATTTTTAAGGCCAAAATTTATATCAGTCCCATTTCCAAACATATTAATACACATGGAACAAAATAACAATCTGCTCCCAAGATTCATGTTAACCTACTGCAATTAAAAAAAGAAATCTATGCTCTTGACTGCCTGAAATGTAATGAGCAAGGCTTACTTAAGAATATCATAGTCACAAGCTCAGAGGTCTGGTAGAATCATGGTAGCAATAAGAAAAACTGTCAAAACAGTGTTCTGTTTTTGTAATTGACATATAATTTTCTTTGGTGATGTCAACCTAAAAAGAAACAAACGGACACAAAAATTCCAGAAGAAATACTGTTATCAGAGAAATTGTTGGGGAAAAATAACAATGGTCATGGCATGAAATAGAACATCTACTTAACATTAATTAAAGCTCTGTACTCAACAACTTCATTTCTATTTTCTAAATCATCTGTAACCATTCAGCTATCTTTATTACTTTCTGTCTTCTAATTTGGCATCTTTTTATGGACTCCTTAAAGCCATTATCATTCTGTTGGGGTCAAGCCTGGATTCTCACTGGTGGCCATGCTCATTCAGATAGGAAACCTTGTGGTTATTTTCAGTGTAGTAGCTGTCTGAGCTTGACCAAAGTGGTTGTCAAAGAAATCCCCTCACAGACTCATTATTTGCTGGACAGAGAAAACTGAATGCCACTGTTCTACTCTGCAAGGTTTGTCTGACATCAGAACTTAAGTCTGCAGACTTCAGCAACTATGGCTTATAATACTACTTATAGCTCTTCTAAGTCTTGGAAGAGTTAATGCTGACGTAAGTTAATATTTAACTTTAAAAAACACAGCAGTTTCCCACTGATTGCCTTTCCTTTTCATTTGTCTTTTGAGATGTTCTTCCTGCCATGCTACTCTTGAAGATGATTCACTACTAAAATTGCTACCTAACACCAAAGAGAGAAATAGATTTCTTTTTCCATTATTTATATTTTTGCCACTACGTGTCAAACAGTTTTCTTTCACGTACAAGGCATTCGTCACTCACACCCAAAACAGGTGGGTTTTACTATCTGACGGGTTTTTCAGGGATAAGTTCACTGAAATTCAAGTGCTTCTCAGCCCTGATCAATATCTACCTATATAGTATTATAATTCAGGTTCTGGACTGTTGAAGTTAAAGTATTATAGGAGACCATATAGTCTTGTTAATATATGTCAAGTTATTCTTGGAACTTTTTACTTGTATAGTTTGTGGGGGTTATTTCCTTTCACTGAGAGAAAAAATTATATAAAGGAAGAGAGAAACTTTGATACAGTACATACAGATTTTATCTACACTTTGAGATCTATATGTCCCCCCAAAATATTCGTACTAGCTTAATTCAATAAAAATCAGTAGCTCAAGTCTGTAAGAATTGGTTCATGTTCTACACCAATTTTTAAGTCCACATGTATTTTGTTAAAACTAGCACCATTGTTGCTCTAGCTCATTAAGACACAGACTTTGTGTCCACATGATGTGACAAGTTCAAGAACAGTCTGTAGTACAAGACACTCTGCAGGGCACCTGCCCTTCAGCCATGGGACTGGCTTGCAGACAAAGCAAGTCCACAGAGCCAATATGTGTACTCAGCACACAGCATTTTGTGCTTTCCAGGAGTAAACACTGCCTATAATTGCAGCCATGGGCAGTGAGCTTGCCCTTTGGAGAGCTGCCAGCAAAACATAATATAGAAAAACCCTGTGTCTCCTAGTTCACAATTTAGCATCTTACATGGCATCGTCACTCTTTCAGTTTTCCTTCTTCCCACCAACCTCACATTCTCAGATTGGTGGAGTAAAAAAGGGAAATACCAAAGAAGTGAAATACCTTAAGCCGTGTGTGTGTGTGTGTGTGTGTGTGTGTGTGTGTGCATCGACTATGTGAATAAGCAAGACAAGCAGAGAAAAAAATTGAAAGAACATAATACATGCCTCTCAGATGTTCTTAAAACACTTTCCTCTCACTTGCTCCCCTATACTACTGTTCCATCCATTCTTAACTTTCTTGTCCTGCTGAGTTTTCTGTCTTCAAACCACAGCATTGCCATTGTAATGCTGTCATGGTTTTAACCACAGCCAGTAACTAAATAACACAAGCTCTCAACCCATCAGCAAGATCAGGGAGAGAATTGGAAAAATAAACATAGAGAAGTCATGGCTGGAGATAAAAGCAGGTTTTAATAAGTAAGGCAAAAGCCACACGTTCAAGCAAAGTGAAACAAGGTATTAATTCACCATTTCTTATGGGCTGTCAGCTGTCCCCAAGAAGGCAGGGCTCCATCACACAGGACAGTGACTTGCTAAGACAAACACCATAAATCGAAATGTCTCCTTTCTTCCTTTGTTCTCCATTAAGCATGATGTAATACGGTATGGAATATTCTTTTGGTCAGTCAGGGTTACATGTCCCAGCTGTGTCCCCTCCCAGCTCCTTGTGCACCCCCAGCTATCTCACCGTTGGGGCTGTGTGAGGAGAAGAAGAGCCCTTGACTCTCTGTAAGCACTGGTCAGCAGTAACAAAAACATCCCTGTGTTATCAGCACTGCTTCCAACACAAATCCGAAACACACTCCCGTACCAGCCATTCTGAAGAAAATTAATTCTCTCCCAGCCAAAACTAGCACAAATGCACAAATTGCTCTTCCAATAATTTGTTTCTTTCCCACAATAGCACTCTCAAAAGAAAATGGAGAATTAGCCCACATTTTTCTACTTCAAAAATCATGTTTGCATCTTAGCAGAATATTATGTTTTTAAGTTCTAACTCCTACCTGAAACAGGACCTGGTTATTGGTAATTACCTCAGAACATTAGACTGTAGTCCTGTTGGAACCCTTGAATTTATACTCCCATAGCACTCACAGCCTAAAATGATACTGATGACACTTAAAAGATGTTTAGCCCTCCCTTTGATATTTCATCTGCTTTTCACCACAGAGTTTGGTATTCCCATGCCTTCCCTCATCAGAAGAGAAGTAATTTTTTATATCATATTTAGTGTGCTTACTGTATAACTATGTGATTCACCTTAAACGCTAGAAAATAATACAATCTAAAATCTATACGCAATACTAGATCTTATTCTTAGCATATCAAAGAGCCATCACACCATGGGCAAGTACTAAACCATATAATCTCATGCTAAATTACTCTGATGTATTACCCCCATCCTCACCTGCCTTGAATTGTATACCACGAGGAATGACCTATCCTTTTACAGTTTCTGTGAAGAGCTCAGCAGTTCCTGAAGGTCAGTTATGATTAAGAGAGGGAGAGGGAGGAAAAAGCTGCCATTTAGAAGAGTCCTATGAATTTAAAGGCTTCTAGAAACTGCACGTCTTTGTTTTAGTTTAATTTAGGTTTTGGATTATTGATTAAACTGTAGTGGGGAGCAGAATGCTCTGTGTACTGTGGTTTACCTCAAGGGTTCAGAAATTGTAAGTTAAAGTCTAGAAACCATTATGACTAAAAAAAAAAACTTTGAGGGGAGGGCAAATCACACTAGCTTTCAAAAATGTGAGTGGTATTTTCTCTGTATAAATAACAGCTTATCACTTTTTTTATTTATTTATTTTAAATTAAAACAAGACTTTAAAATAATCTCATTGCCCAAATAACAGTTGCTTGTTTATTTTTCCTGAAAATGCCAAGTATTCGAAGAGTTAACCTCACCTAAACCACTTGTTGTCTAGCTGTGCCCCAGTGAATAAGACTGAATGTCAGCTGCCTTCTGACTTTAGTTTCCAAGCAGTTAAACTGTGTCTGATTTTTGATGGTACAGGTGCAGCATTAAACTACCAGGAACATAGCAGTCAGTTACAATAAAAAAGCCCCAAATTGTTGCAGTGATTCAAAGATCACTTGTGTTACCTCAGCAGGTTCAGGCAGTGTTCCTGAGGCATCTCTCTTTCCTTTCACTTTGGGTGAGAAGCTGTGTTCGTCCCAAAATCCCTTTCCCTGCATATCTGTAACCCCACTAGCTCTTTCCACACACCACCGTGTCCCGGAACCTTCTCTGCCGCGGGATTCCTCATTGGCTCCCTGCTGCCCCTCTCCTCGCCCTGCTACTGTTACTGGTTCATGTGCTGTCAGTCTGCCTGCGTGCTGTACCCCAGTTGGTGTGTTCCTAGGTATCCCCCGCCCCTCTCCCCAGTATAAGATACTGTGTAACACCCCCCTCCAGGCTCTTCGGTTCTCCCCCGCTCCTCGCTCCTGTGCGGGGGAAATAAACCCCTGCTGTTCTCGACCGAAGAGTCCCTCCGCCTCTCCTTTCTCTCCAGCGCCTGTGACACCGGTGGGCTGCCCGGACCCGGGTGCGATCCCGGGAGCCCCCCCGCTCAGGAACCAAGCCAGCCGAGCCCGGACCGGCGGCGGGAAGGACGCGCTGCTCTGCCCGCCCGGCAGAACGAGGCACCCCCGAGGGGGGTCGGGCGAGCGGCAGCACCGCGTTACCAAATCCTGTAGCCCCATTTTCTGTGAAGGAGTATGTTTTGAATATGCACGTTTCTAGTAATAATAACAGTAATAATAACAACGAGTACTGACAAATAAAAATAAAGGCTTCAGAAGAACTTCTAGTGGTGGATTATTAAGGTGCATTGAATTTGTGAAAACTGCAAACACTTCTTTTCTTAATAAACTCTGGGTTTAATATATTTTCATTACTTCATGCTCTAGCTTATGAGTCTTACCAGTTTCATCCCATCTATAACAGCTGTGTCAATGTCCAGCTAAAAAGACAAGTATTTGCCACACTGTATGACTCCATAGGTCTAAAAGCCCAGTAGTACATCTGAAGCAATATTAACAGTAATTATAGGTATAATAATGCACTGTACCTGCACTCTTTTTTGAGGTGCACAAGCGAGCCAGCATATTTAGGATGGTTTGTCCTTCTTCAGCATGCTTCTGAGAGATAAAAAAGACTTAACATTTTGTATCCAGTTGAGAGTTCATGCCACGTGTTCTTGTTTCAATGAAGCCAGATGTACCGCAGACACCCTGATCATCTCTTAGTCCTTGTGAAAAAGCCAGCAGGGTATAGTTTGTATCTGGCCAAACTTAAATCTACATCACTATTTTTCTGTATTCCTGTGTCTGTTAACTGTCATAATATTGTTCATGGCCAACTGGGACTTTTCTGGTTTTAGGAAAAATTACATTTGGCTCTAAAAACAAAGACATATTTCCTTCCACTTTCTTCCCATAAGAACTGTGACATTAGTTGTATGTTCGTAGTGCTAGACAAAAAATTAACAAACTTAGAAATAAATCCACAATACATTTATAATTTACCTTAATTCCTAATTTTGTCTATAAGGGGAATTTAAGTTTTTAGGCAGTTTTGTATATATTTCAACACTATCTTTTTTGCACTTAGGTTTGTTGTGAGTTTTTTATTGGTGTATTTTCAGTTCTATCATAACCATATATTTTAAGTCAAATTTGGACTAAGAACTCTATTTCCGTCATAATTCAGGAAGTAATTTTTAAATTCTTAAGATGCAAAATATTTCTATAATCAGATTGTCATGACTAGGGTTGTGTAAATTTTACTTTTAGCAATATACTTCCCAAGTTGTATTTTTTTGTGAGGAGTTCTGAGTCCACAGGATAGAAACAATCCACAGTATCAGGAAATTGAGGAAAAACTGCATCCATTCTTGCTACATCTGCCTGAGCAAGCATATAATGTAAATTTATGTATTATCTTTCTTATTCTTCTCTTTGAGAAAAGTAGTAACATTGGATGATCCTGATCCCCTTTATCAGGCTAGAGGAAGATTAAGGCATTACAGTCTAGCATCTGAAGCATTTTTGTCAATTCCAGAAACACTATTCGATTCCTTCCCGCCTAATTATATGTTCTTACAGGGAAATAGCAGAAAAAAGGAAAAAAGTCATTTGGTACAGCAAAAGAATCCATCAGTCATCTTACTCATTGATTTTTTTATTCCTTTCTCCAGTCAATCTTCTTTCTTCTTCAAATCTCTAATGACTTTTGGAGGCACTACATACATGCTTCTAAATAATTGAAGGGCTTACAACAGTTTCTTTTTCTGACTGGATGTGAGGCTGTATAGCATACAAGGCTGAGAAAACAGAGATTCCTTCTTGCACACTGTGAGGGTAGATGAGTTGTCTAGAAAATGATGACTGTGGTTTGGAGATTTATTAGCCTTTTAAATATTTTCTTAGGACACCTATTTGTTTCTAAGTAATGGAGGAAAATAAGAAAGAGACAGTTGTTAAGGCATGGAGAAAAACGCTTCTTGAAGGCCAAAGTTTTGTTAATTGACATTTTTGTACAGCAGAATGACATTGCTAGTAGTTCTTGGCCTTTAAATTGCAATAAACATTTGCCAAAACCAGCATGTACATAATCCTAGGAAAAGAGTTCCACATTTTTCGCAGATACATATTGCTCCTTTGATGAAGGGCATAGAGATCTGGTGGATCCATGCTCTTTGTGGATATCATATCCCAGTTTGCGCCAGGATGTTTTAAGATCTCTTTCTTGATCTACTCTAAGCTTTGTTACAACCTACCTTATATAACCCAGTCTTTCCATCAAATACAAAAATGCGTGTTTGACTTCTCACTAGTATTGCATCATTCATCAGTTTAACTTTTTTTGGAAATACGGGCTGGAATCTGCTTGTGCATCACAAGGAAACTACTACTGAGAAATAGCTTTCTGTGTTCAGAGTTTCAGATACAAGTATGTAATTTACTGTACCAAATTATTTGTCCTGCAGATGATCTTTGGTTCTCTGCCCTCCCTGCACCCAACACCCCAGCCCGATGCTGTTTGCATAGTAAATATGATACGTTGTCTGAAACATTTTCTGTATTTAGAAAACCTTTAAAATGTGTTTCTTCTTGTTTTTACTGGTTATACCAAATGATTGTAAAGCCATCACTGTGAGACTGAAAATCTCTGATGAATATAAAGAAAAAAGGAATCACAACTTAGAACACACTCAAATAAACAAGCTGGCAAAAAGACCACATACAAAGAAAGAAGCAATATATATATATTGTAGAGGTTCTATTTTATGATGCAAACTGCTTATTTATAGTGAAAAAGCTGCTGCTGAGAAATGGCATTCTACCCACATTGTTTCACAGTTAGGTATAGTAATTTGCTTAGCTAAATTATTAGTTCTGCAGATGCTGGGTTCCCCATCACTATCTTCACCACAGGAATGATACTGCAACGTGGCCCATTAGCTTTGTGCGAGTTGTTATTTCAATAGCTGTACACATATACCTCTGATTAATGCAAGAGCCTGTATATTAAAATAGTCATTTTACTGAAATGTCTCATCAGAGATTTGTGGAATAACTTGTCATAAATGTTGGTTACCTTACAACAGGGTGCTGAGAATGATTAAAATTATTGCATTCAACAGCACACTTCCAGTGCACATCTTTCTCATTCTCAGTGATTGTACCACCTTGGCTGAGAAGAAAGAGGAGGAAATGCTCAGAAACATCAATATTCTCCCAAATTATCCTATATTTTCTTTGCAGATAAAACCAACTTCCATTTTTTGGTCAATTTAAAATTAATAAATAGCAGAGATATTATTTTTCACTAACAAGGGAACTAATAAATTCATACTGCAGAGTTTCTTCGTTACCAGTCAGGTATTTTAATATGTCCTGCTCTAAAACACATGCAGTGTAATGATTTAGGAAAATATGGAAAATTGTGAGTTAAAAGTTAGTCTCTTTTCCTTGAGAAACAAGGCTTTCTAACAAATGTCATTTAATGAGAAATCGAGTTCTGTTGTCATTCAAGCTGATAAAACTTTTGTTACTCTAGATTTACTGATGTGAAGAAAAAATATTCACCTGCATAGAAAAAAAAATCAAAAGTGTTTATAGTTGTGTAATTTCAAGACATGCCTAAAAAATATATCTACAGCATCCCAGTCAGGTGGAAATTTGGAGTAATGGTAGAGCTCAAACAATCTGGTCTATATACCTGCAGGCCTCTGAGAAAAGTAAGCATTACCTACAGTAGGATCAGAGACATACAGTAAGAGCTAGCTTTTAAGTAACTGTAAGAAATTCTTCTGAGTCAAAGATTTCTATAAAGAATGGGCTAGCTCACATCTCTCCAGGGTACATACCACTTGGAATCATCAGATCTACTTGTCAAGTGTTCTACTGTTTTCTTCTCACCTCTACACTGCATTTGAGGCTTGTCCAACTCCTTACTCATTATCACATAAAGTGCGCACCACTGCCTGCTCCAGACAGGATACTTTTTCTGTTTAAGCCATACATTTTGCCCGTGCATATTATGTGAGCAGATCTGGATTTCCAAAGATGCAGTATCTTTATCCCAGGAAAAAAAACCCAAACAAACAAACAACAAAACAAACAAACAAAAATTCTTCCTGTCTGTCCTGCTGAAAAACTAGAATTAAATATGCCTGGACATGTTCTTCTAGGAGTGATGACAGAAGATTCAGAAATTAATGTGGATTAAGAGAAAAAAGGCTGATAAGAATGTGGTTAAGAGACTTAATGTAGGTTAAGAGAAAAAAGCTTGCTGCTGACAGATACTGATGTATTCTACACTAGAGTCTAAAGAGTTCTCTATCATTTAGAAAAGTAGAACCTCAGGTCTCAGGAAATTTTGCTAGCAAGATCTTAAACAAACTTTTAAGGTTTGCAGCCAAGTCTTTATTTCTCTTGCAAACTTTATTACGTAACCAGTTGTTGCTGTCATAAATTATTTTTTTGTTTCATAAAATAGAGGAATAATTTAAGAGCATTTCCAGACATGCAGAACACTACTTTAAAATTAATGTCCTCACAAGAAATTTTATATTATGCTAAATTTCGTAGTAAAAAAAGAGAATATACATTGCAGGTAAATGTGAAAGCAACAATTTCAAAACCTAAGTTTAATTTTAAATAGCTTCAGATTATTGTATATATACAGACTTGGAAGCAGTCCCAATGCTTCACAAGTTCAGGGATTGCCCCAACCAAGGTGCAGAACCTTGCACTTGGACTTCTTGAGCTTCAGGAGATTCTCATGGGTCCGCTTCTCAAGTATGTCCAGGTCTCTCTAGATGGCATCTCTTCCTTCTGTTGTGCCAACTGCATCACTCAGCTTCATGTCATCTGTAAATTTGCTGAGAGTGCACTTGATCTCACGGTCTGTATCATTTATAAAGATATTAAAGAGCACCAGTCACAAGACAGAGCCCTTTACACGCAATCTCTGGGTGCCCTTTTCCAGCCAATTCCTTATCCGCCTAAAATTCAACCCTGTAAATATGGGTCCCTTCAATTTGGAGATAAGGGATCTTGTGGGATTGTGTCGAAGGCCTTACAGAAGTCTAGGTAGATGACCTTAACCAGTCTTCCCTTGTCGACTGTTGTGGTGTCTCTACCACAGAGGGCCACCAGATTGGTCAGGCACAGTTTGTCCTTAGTGAAGCTGTTTTGGCTGTCTCAGATCTCCGTATCTCCTTGTTTTTTATGTGCCTTAACATTGTTTCCATGAGGATCTTCTCCATGAACTTCCCAGGCACCAAGGTAAGACTCATCAGTCTGTAGTTCCCTGTGTCTTCATTTGTCCTCTTTTGATAAATAGTTTTTTATTCACTGGGGACTTTATGTGCTTGCCATGACTTTCAATATATGATGGAAAGTGGTTGGGCAGCATCAGCCAGTTCCTTCAAGAACCTGGGTTGCATCTCATCAGGTCTCATACACTTGTGCCTATTCAGTTTCAAGTGGTCTCAAACCTGCTCTTCACACACAGTGGGAGGGACTTTGCTCAACACC
>VZTG01004423.1:155336-238338 GCA_013397845.1 Melanocharis versteri
GGAGAGAAACAGATAGGCCTTTCTCTCCTTGGCCTTGCTTTTCTGACCTCTATACTTACAGAATGCCTTCTGGTAATTCTTAACATCCCTTGTGAAATCCCATTCTCTCTGTGCCTTAACTTTCCTGATCCTATCCCTACGCATCTGAACCATATCCCTGTTCTCTTCCCCGATCATCTGTCCCTAGTTCCACTGGTTGTGCATTTCCTTCTTACTCCTCAGTTTGAGGAGTAGATCCTTGTTCAGCCGTGCTGGTTTCCAGCTTGTCTTGCTTGATTTCTTACACATGGGGATGGAGTGTCCTCAAAAAGCTGCCAGCTCTGGTGAGGTCCTCTGTCTCTAAGGACAGTTTCTGAGGGAATGTCATCCACTAATTCTTTTAACAGCTGGAAGTTCATTATTCTAAAGATCAGGGTCAGTTCTAACTCTGCTCTTTTTCAAGCCCATGTTCCTTGACAGCAGTGATTTAACTAGGGCACAGTCACTACAGCCAAGGGTGCCTCCAGTCTCAGTCTCTCTAATGAGCTCAACTGCACTAGTGAGCACTGGCTCACCAGTGGTAAGCACTGCTTCTCTGGTTGGTTTGTCCAATACCTGCACCAGGAAGTTGTCCTAAATGCACTTCAGGAGTCTCTTGGATTGCTTGCAGTCAGCTGTACCACTTTCCCAGCAGACATGCAGGTGGTTGAAATCGCCCATCAGGATGAGACCCTGCGAGCTGGATGATTTCTGTATCTGAAGCAAGAAGTCTTGTCAACAGGCTTGCTGTGATGAGGTGGCCTGGGGTGGACCCCAGCCACAAGCTGTCCCTTGCTGATTCTGTCCTTCGTTTTTACCCACAGGCTCTTGAACTGTTTGTGGCCATTCCTGAGAGGCAGCTCTTCACAGTCTATCAACTCCTTAACACAGAGCACAATACATCTGCCCTTCCTTCCCAGCCTCTCTCTGCTGAGAAGGTTGTAGCCCTTGATTGAAATGTTCCAGTTGTGTGATTCATCCCATTAAGTTTCTGTGATAGCATTAGGTCATAGGTTTTGAACTGCACCATGCTTTCCAGTTCCTCTTGCTTGTTACACATGCTGCCCACGTTGGTGTAGAGGCACTTCGGCTGGTTTATCAACCTCTTCACCTTTTGAGATTAACTCTCCTTAATTTCTTTGGGACAGTTACAGGTACTTCCCAGCTGCTTCCTAAAGTGTTGGTCTTCCCTCATTGCTCTCTGACGCACAGAGGTACTTCCACTTCCTGAACTGAATCTCGTTTATAACTCTGCTAATAAGTCCAGCCAACTTGCTTCCCAGAACACTCTTACCAACTTGGTTGTGTGTGCACCATCTAGTGTCAACACACTTGGTCTTTCAAAGGTGCATCCACTGTTGTAGAATACAAAGCCTGGAGGGTGGCAACCACTACGAAGCCTGGTTCACATGATCACTTCATTTCCTTCTTCCTGGGTCCCAGTCTCCAACTAGGAAGACAGAGAACACTTGGTCTTGGCTGCTTATCATGGAGTCTTCTCCTTCGAGCCCCAGAACATCATACCTGTTATTTAGGGACACATCAATAAAGGGGAAACTCTTTCTTCTGCTCTGAGCAGAGACAAGACCCAGTTTCCTTTGTTTTGTTGATGCCAAGATGATTTTTGCTTTTTCTTTTATATACCTTTTACACAGTTCTGTGTATCCACAAGTATTAGCATGCATACTTGTAATTCTTTAAGTCTGATAACTTAGCATAGTTCTGGTGTTTGTAGGGCCAGGAGACCAAACGCCCCAAAAGACGTAAAGACTAGGAGACCAAACATTCCACTATTTTGGAGAACCAAGGACCCCTTCTAGAACATATTCTGTAAACTAGAGATTAGCCCACCCAGGCAGGGGGGAGGATTCCATCAATGGGGGAAAATATTGCACCATCCACCCAAGCCCCCTTATTGAGTACCCTTATTAGATATGTTAATGTGTAAGTCTATAAATTGTATACATGATTTACGGTGGGGGGGCATTGTGACATGTTCCACCTTGACAAAGTGAAGCATTGATGGGATCGTATTAAAGATATCGAGGTAAACAACCCTCTCTAACCCTTTAACCATGTCTGGCTTTCATTTCCTAAGACCAGAGAAAGGCATCTTTGTGAATCAGCCAAGCCTTTCAGCTTGAGGTTGGAAGTTAACTTGCCTTCCACTTCCAAGGACTTAAAGCAGGATTTTTGCTCTGCCTGGGTCAGCACATAATACCATGTATCAATCTCCCATTCAGATTTGTAGGTAGTGTGCTGCCTGGTGAGCTCTTCATGCAACATGGCACCCTGCTCAAAAAGCTTGTCTATATGGATGCATTGCACCCATGGCACCCACCTGTGCCTTCAGGTCCAGGGGGACTTCCAGATTCTGGAGTTTCCTACAGCTGAAAGTCTGAGAAGCTCTTTTAGAGCTGTTTGCCCTCTCTGTTCACCAGGCCCCTGCTCTCTTGCAATCTACCACAATTGCTCCTGGCAACACCTGCATCACATCAGCCTCAGTAATGAGAACTGCCTCTTCTGGGTGAGTCTGAGCTCTTGTATGGATTTTCCTGACTCTGGGAACCTGCATCTCAGTCCAATGCTCAGCTCCCAGAACTTACTGTAGCTGTCGCTGCTGTTGCTGCATGCCTCACTGACTGATGACTCAAAGACTTTCAGGATGCTTACATAATTAAGGGGCTGATTGTTGCAGTCCAGGACCCCCAGCTACAAGGGGGTGCTCTGCCAGGCTCTGCGGTGCCCAGAGAGCTATCTGAGAGGGGCCTTTCCCTGTGACCCGCTTGGTCCTCGATCCCCACAAGCACGGCTGGTTGCACTCAGGGAGAAAGTAAGCAAGACACTGGCATGTAGCACTTTGAGGAAGGCTTTCCTCTCTCAGGCGTCCTCCAAGGCAAGATAGAACAAGCAGAGACGAAGGTGAAGGGTGTGGGAGGGGGTCTCCCAAGCTCTCTTTAATTAGGGTAACAGGAAGGGTTCAGGCAGTGAGGAAGAGGCAAGGAGAGAGCCCCCAAGCACCTCTCTGCTCAGGGTTTTAACTGAGGGGGAACTGGGAGGAGTTAGGGAATTACAACCAATGAAGGGGGTTCGAAGGAGGGACTTGGTAATGGAGCACAAATCACTGGGTTCGAGGGGAGGGTACAAAACCGAAGTGCCAAAGGTTAACCGAATACAATAGAACTTTCTGGAACCAGGGGCGGACTGGTGATGGTGTTGCCACCCATCCACGCCCCCTGGGAGGGTTAAACTCCTGTCTCGGACTCCTGTCTTGGACTGTCTTGACTCTTCCGAGGCGGTGGGGCTAGGAGCGGGGAAGGCACTCATATTTGGGGACCACCCCTCTACAGCTGATCATTAAAAAAGTCCTCTGTCCGTGGTGCTTATCAAGAGCAGTTTCATCAGTAGTTTGGCTCAAAATAAGAAATCTGTAGTAACTTATCTGTACCATTTCCCAAAACACTCTTGTTTTCCCTTCTGTTCTTCCATACAACACCATAACACCTAGTAGATTTTATTAGAAGAATGAATGAGATGAGAGATTGATGCTACACATCTGCAAGCTATAGTATGTGCCAGTCAGCTCACACAATTTTTCAAGATCACCTTCCTCTTTGGGATTTGAGGTCAGTAGCAATGACATAAAGAGAAGCAGGAACAAGGTAAAAGGGCATCAACTTCTGTGTCTTGTTGGCCTGATAAATTTGTTTCAGAAGGAATTTTACTGTAGAGATAAACAATTCAAGGTCAAGCCAGTCATGGAATTTTGTATCTCCAGAAAAGCAATTCTAGCGAGGAAAGCTTCACGCATGCAGAAGGAAATCACTTCTGGCTGAATGACTTAAAAGCTTTAAAAGGCTAGAATCTAAAATTCAAGCAAATAGATTTTATGGCATCTCTTGTATATTTAATAAAGGAAATGCTAGATCTTTGGGAAAAATACTGGCAGGAAAAGGCTACTCAAATTCTGTATCTCTCTGAATCATTCATAGAGTATGACTCTGAAGTCCTTTAATTTATACTGGATGACCTACTCTGCTACCTAGGCATTAAAAGTGGGTCTCAGTCACTAGGACAAAGGTTGTTCTGGGCTGAAAGGTATAAATCCAACTGAATTCATGGAGCCTTCCACAGTAGTGTAAATCAGGAATACCTGTCCCTGGATAAGAAGCGAAATGGTACACAGATATTCGTAACCAAGAACACAATTTGACCCACTGAGATTGCGACATTTTCAAAATAGTAAAGAATATGAAACTGTGGTCTCAACTCTGCCAACTCACCAATAGTCAATTAACGGTAAGTTTTTTGCAGAGGGGCGGGAGAGGGGGGTGTGTCTGGCTGTGTAAAGCTTTCCCTCAGAAGGCCTGTCCCTCACTTGGTCCTCTTAATAAAGTGAGGTTAGTTTTCCTGTGTCCCTTTTCCACCTCATTGCGTGTGGCTTTTAAAATGTAGATGACATAGAGGAAAAGAAAATTACTAAGGGGCCACCTCATCCTGTCTGGATCGGTACCGCTTAGCTGGGTGATGTATAAATGGCATTGTATTGTAATCAAATGTCTTGGAACTTGATTTTGTTAGCTTTATTATAGAATCATAGAATGGTTTGGGTTGCGCTCGACCTTGCAGATCATCAGGTTCCAGTTCTCCTGTGATGGGCAGGGAATACTCCCATTTAATACTCTGATATAACTCAGAGTAATTTGCAAAAAAAACAAGCACAACTTCGCATAAAAGCAACAGACCTAATACTGGACAGAAGGAGGTCTTTTTCACAGAGGCAGTCACGAAGGTCCTGAATAAATATCAAAGTGTTGTTATATTGCTACAGAAATAAGTAGTTCTACACTACCTTCACCAGGGGTTTGGGATTTACTCTTGGTTTGCCTGTTGCTTGGCTTAACAAATCCATAAGCTCGCATTAACTCACTACCGGATGGAGTACTTCCAGATTTGTGGTGTCCCATTCTTAGAGTTCTTAAAAGCAGGGTGCTTTTGTGGGCTTTGGTTCTGTTTGGGCGCTTTTTGAGGGCCCAGAGATCCATGTATTAATCATCACGAGGCACAATAAAATGCATATAGCATAAGCATTCAAATGCTCATTTATCTTAAGTAACCTTTGGAGAGAAGGCTTTATTGTTTGCTCAGACAAAACTTTTAAGTATTAGTGAAGCTGTTGTTTTATGAATGTTCCTTTCTGTAAAACAGAAACTCTAAAACCAGAAAACAGGTGCTAATTCTCTTTAATGACAATTTAATTTTCAGATTGTTTTGTTATGGACATGTGACTTATGCACTTGGGAAAATTATGTTTTTCTCCTAATAAGGCTTGAATCCTACTTACCCACTTCAATCAAATCTGAAACAAACTCCAAATTATTTGTATTAGAAATAATTTACATTAATGCCAATATTGGAGGAGTTAGGTGGATGCTTCTTTGAGAATGGTATTTTATTTATCAGGAGGCAGGAGAGCTCAGATTGTGTGTTCTTTGCAGCAGCAGGGAATGTTCTTTGCAGCAGCAGCGAACTGGCCAGTAAACAGCTGATTTCCTGATACACTATCTACACCAAGTGCTGTCCCAGCCTAGTTGCAGAGGATAAAAAGACGTCTGGTTTATCTTGTCTGGGTGGATTAGAAGGCAAAAGGTGCAAACTCATTGAAAAGCAGATTTACTTATTTCTAACATTCATGGAAAAATTTTGAATTTAAAGAACTTTTCATCTCCCATGTGCATTAAGCACTTGGCTTCTATAATCCTTAGATGCATGGTTTATTCCTGATTTGATGTAGTTATTCTCACCTGGTTGAATTGGGGAGGTAATTGGGGTATGACATCCCAACTCTAGAGATCCAAAATACTGATTGATATGCTTTCATTATTGCACAGACAGGCTCAGAAGTTACAAAAAAGATGACACAGATTCTCTGATGACAGTGTGAACCTCAAGTGTTACTGTCTCCCCATTGCTATCCTCCCACCTATCTCCAAGAGGACAACAGAAGAATCCATCTTAGTAAGGCAGAAGAACACCTGTATTTTAAGACAGAGCTAGAGATAGAAATCTTTGTAGGTAACTCTGTATTTCAATGGTGTGCTGGGGGCACACTGTATTTTCAATGATAAGTGTGTACATTAACTGCTAAGCTCATTCTTTATAAACAGCTATTAATAAAACAGATATTTACATTCTAAAGTATGAAATATGGATCCAAATCAACTTCACATCTTAAAAGTCACTTGTATTATTCATAAGTCAGTGACAAACCTAATGAATTAGTCACAAAACTGACACATTAGAGATAGAACTTTGAATTTGGATGCATGTTTTATTTAAAGCTTGGTATGCTATATAAATAAATCATGAAAATATACTTCTGACTCAGTAAATAATAATGTAAAGAATAGCATCTTCTGATAAAAAATTGTGGGAGGAAGGGTAATTGAATGACTTTGTGTTATTTGGCTGGCACAGACAAGTGAGAACCCTCAGTAGCTCTTTCAGGTCCTTGTTGCTTTCTGCCAGTTCAGAGGAGTGATATATCAATCTAGGCTTGACTACTACAAGCAGTTGTTTATAGTTAAGGTAACCAGCAAATATGGTCCACTTTGTATCAGGAATAAGATGGGAATTTTTAATCCCTAATTCCCTGAGTTCTCACAGGAGAACTTCAAATCTCTTCCATCACAACTTTTCTGTGCTCCTTTTTCACTCAGCTTCTACATATTAAAGTGGACAACTCTGTAAGTGGCACAAAAATAAGCACCTCATCGACAGCCTGCTTGGTAGCAAATTAAAATGTATTACTTTGAATGGGAACAGCTTTTTTAAGAGCTTCCATACTGCAGGAGTGGAAAGCAAAAAAGAAAGACATGAATGACATGCAAGGGTAAATCTATTGATTTTGTCATTTAGGAGGTATTTTTACTGCTTATACTTCGCTATATCTATTACTCTAAAATGCTGAAAGTTAAGGAAGTAATGAAGTCATGTACATACCAAGTCACAACTTTGCAATTATAAAAGCAAAAAAAGAAGGCTTGTGATAGAAGGCACTTTTTTTTTCTCAATACCACTGAATACTTCACAGCTTGAACATAATTTGGTAGCCTGAACATTAATGGTACCATTTTTCTTCTATATGTACCTCCAGACTGACTTACTGCCAGTTAGAAACAGTGACATGCCTTTGGTGAAAAGAAATGTCTAAGCTCACTGGCAATCAGTAACAGCTTCAAAGTGCTAAAAATATACATATATTTGTTCGATGAATAAAAACCCTATTCAGACTCTTGGTAACCAAGTGGCTTTTGGTACAATGAAAATTCTCCAGAAGTAGATTCGTGAGCTCAGAAAGAATTGCCACAAGTCCTTATTTTGTATTCTGCTAGGTGATATCTAGGTTTATTAATTAAAATTCTACTTAAAATATATGTGTGATGTGTAAGACATGCTAATTCATGATTGGTAGTAGAGCTTTAAGTTTGCTTCAAAAACAAACACCATCCACTTCTCTCAATTATAAAACATCTTTCTAGTCCTGCAAAATTCAATCTATGATTCTTAATCTCCTTGCTTCCGTATACAGTATCTCCACAAATAGTCCAGTTCTAATCAGCACATTTTCTTCTTTTCCTTCCCTAATCATGTTATAGTTTGTCCTCATTAAAATCAAAAAAAATGCTGGCTCTTAATTCCTCTTTACAGCCCATAATACTTGTTCATTAGCACTCCAGAGGTCTGTTAGTATCTTTATCTTTTAATCTTTTGACTACTTTTTTCATTTACAGTACATGCTGGAGATGAACTTGCTTTTTTCCCCTCAAAAGCCTGTGAGGATCACATATATGAGAATTTTATATGCAGTCAGATTGAAGATGAAGGAAGAAAGAGGGAACAGAAGATCAGGGAGATGCAAACGCAATAGGCATTAGCTGCTTGACGCTTGTTAGTCATGTGTAACCCTTTGCCCTCATTTCACCAGGGTTCTTAACCTTTTGCTGAGAGATGAAGTCAAAATATGATGTCCTTACATTCACAAGGAGAACAAATTCCTTGTTACATACAGTAATAAAGATTGGAAGCTCTCAATTGTTGTGAAGAAGAGTAAGAAAGGGCAAATAATCTGAAGGAAAAGGAGTAACTTGGTTTTCAGGACTTCTGCCTTTTCCCTGGAGACACATGGAGAGCTCTGACAACAACAGACAGAGACATTTGTAAAGCAAACAGGTCTGAATTAATGCCTGTATTTATAAGGAATCTACGACTATTATCACATGACAAGGACCTCAGATGCTTTCCCTTTAAGATATTTAGTGCCTGCAAGTACGAGATAAGGTCTCTGAACAAAAAAAATTTCTGGGTTCACTGTTCTGTTTCCATGGAGTCCAAATGCTGGAAGAATGAGATGTGGATATGAAACACCACAAATAATGAGAATAGGAGTAAAATTTTTGTTGCTATTGCATAGCAGTTATAACACATTAGGTGCTAATTTGGACAAAAGTACCTGATTCTAACCTAAATGCTCAAAAGTTAAGAAACGGAAGATTTTTTTAATGCTTTTTTGATTCATTCATTTGATATAATCATAAGAGAATCTCATGTCCCTGAAAGGAGAGGGAGGGGGAAAAAGCCTTTAAGTCTGCTACCTATAGAATAAAAGCCCTCCAAGATGGAAATTAATTCAAAAGTTTCTGCATTGTAAGAAAAGCATTTTTCTAACAATGCACTGGCAAGAACACTGCATGACTAGGTGGGAAAAAAAGAGAAAACGAAGGGATATAGCTGTTATATAGCTATAAAATTCAGCTAAAGGAGCAATGTGTATTTATCCAGTTTATAGAAATGTGTTTTGTGACACTTCAGTTGTCTATAAAATAATGTTTAAAGAAGAAAATTCTTAGGGAGAACTTTAGGAATCAAAGTTATATGATTAGCCTGGATGAAGGAGTATAAATAAAACCAGGAAGAAGATCCTTAGAGTTGAAATTGAGTAAGAAGGATGTCCTCTATCATCTCAAGACACAAGCCTGTTTCAGTTAGCAAGATAGGTTATGCCCTCAGATCTTCTGGAGAGCTCATAAAGTCAAATTTGTGTCTTTATATGTCTTCACTGAAGCTTCATGAGCTGTGATAATGAATAACTGATAATCCATATATTGCATAAGATACATTTGGTAAATCATGAATCATCTGTTTGAAACAATGTGTTCTTTCTACTTTATCGGTAGTCTTGCACTTCTTTAAACTGCACTTAGACTTCTGATGCCCCTAATAATTAGACTTGCAAGGTTCTGGAAGCAAGTGAAAAAAGTCAATGGGCCTGAACTGAAATTAAAAAAAAAAATCATTTAAAAATGTATCAGGCATAACCAGCAGGTTTTGGTAGTGGATAAGGACCTACAGTGATGATCTATGGAAAAGGAGATCTGGGACTTCTCTGAGCTGGTCATAGCCAGTTACAGATAGCTCTGCTATGGACAAAACCAACCCTCTGAACACACAACTGTACCCATCAGAGGAGCATATGGTGCCTTTGCAAGAAGTACATTTAAGGAAGGACATTAATATCTAGAAAAGAAAAGATGCAACGGACCAACACCAAGGGAGGTGTGACACCTGAGTGGAGGCAAGGGGAAAAATGGAAAAGATGCCAGGGTATAAGGACAACATATCAGGAGACAGATGCAGAAGAAAAGAGATGTCAAGGCGACAAAAGTAAGATAGCAGAGTAACAGTCTTCTGAGCAAGGCTGGAGGAGCAGCCCTGGCAGTCAGGAGCAAAGAGAGGCTCAAACAAGGACTAGAGCAGAGACTCCTGAGAAGGACTGTACCAAAGACATACCTGAGCAGACTATAGCATAAAGGCATCTGAGCAGGGACTGGAGCTGAAACACCCAAAAAGGGCAAGGCACAGGCAGTTAAACAGGGCTAGTGCTAGGAGGAAAGGGAGGTTCAAAACTGGTGGGGTTTATTTTGGTCCATGATAACACAGGAAAGACCTCTTTCATCGATGGCAAACAGCACATCTGCAGAACCCCACTGGCCCCAGCCCTAGTAACCTAATCTAGTTGGCCCTGCTCCACTCAGTGGACTAGACTAGAGAATTCTGGTGGTACCTTCCAGACCCAACTGTTCTATATCTGAGACATTAAGGGTTTGTTACCAACTTAGCCGTGGAAAGTTCCTCTTTCCAAAACACTTCATTAACACCTTTTTAAAATACTTCTGAGAGTTTCTAATAAAATTTGAGACCTGTGGTAAATGAAAATACATGAACATAGGAATGAGCAGGGCAGTTTCTGTTCTATATACCTTCTTATCTGTACCTCTTATCTTGCAGAAATAACATTGTTAAGAGATCTGAAGGACTACTGCCAGGTAATGTAAAAAAGTGGGAGACAAAGGCCATTCAGTACACTGGGAAAGGAATGAGCAGAGAAATGTCATGGCATTATCACCTGGAGAGGATAAAAATGCTATATGTTATTTGCTTCGCCTTCTTGATCAAGATGAAGTTTCTGTGGTAGAATGAAAAGGGAGAAGCTGAACTTAGTTATTTCTAGTCAACGTAGTCACTGCTAGTGTCCTAGAGACTTTTGGTATCAGAATAGTGAGATTTTGAAGAGGACAAAAGTAATACCCAGAAAGGCTAAGGCAGTGACAGGATATCAGATTAAAAACAACTTTTAAGATGAGCAAGTTTCTTGAGAATTGTACTGGTGTAGAGAATCTGAAGTCCAGGACTGTCTAAAAAAATGGGCCTATTGCTAAAATTAAGTATGTTGGGTGTAGCTTACCATCCCAGCACTCCTTTTTTAAAGAGGCTACATTTACTATTTCTTTCCTAGTCCCATTTCAGGACTCCACGTAGTTCTCAAATTATCCTGGTGGTTTCTTAATAAACATAAAGAAAGATTTGCCCAGATTAAGTTCGACTTGCTTTTTTTTGTTTGTTTTTGGTTTTTGTTTTTTTCGTACTGTGGCTTGACACATAAAAAATATTATGGCAAAAAAATAGTGGTTTGGACAATATCTCATCTTGGATACCATTCTTCAGACAGTCTAACAAATACTTCCCACCACCTCTTGCTGTCTAACTGTCCACTCAAAACTTAAGAAAAGAAAATTCACACATTTAAAAATCTGTCTTCCTCATTTTAGAGAGCCAGGCTTATGGTAAATAGTTTTTGGTAATTTCAGAGAGAAAAGTTAAGACTACTGAGATAAACCACTAGAAAACTAAAACATCATAGCCATATTTCATTCCTGTTTTTTCCTAACTTTCAAATGATTGCTGCATAAGCCTAGAAAATTTTTATCTTCCCATTAATTTAACATAAAATGTAAGCAATTCTAGGAACAATCTCACACAAACCTCTAAATAACAGCTGAATAAAACATGCATAAAATGTGCAGAAAGATACATGGATTTAGGATTCCAGTGACTGTTTCATTAGCTGTTTATTACTATCTAGACAATAATTGTAATTTTATTATATTTTCAAGTATATATTGGTCAATCTGTTCAGTGTAATTTCTCCTGATGTATAACAGTCATAAATTAGTGTATAGTTCTTCTTTGTTTGCTTTCCTTAACAGTAATTTACTTTATAGTAGAAATCACTATCTTAATTTGTTTGGTTTAGTTTTTAGCTTTAAATAATCAGCCTAGACCAGTATTTGATTCACATTATCAAACTCAGGATGCATTTCTAAAGCCTTTAAGCATCACACGGCTGGAAAATCAAGGTGCAGTTTAAAATGATTGCAAAGATTAATCTCTCTATAAGCCTTCAAATCAATGGTATTGATTTCAATTTAAGGTTTTATATATCCCTGTTATTTCGTTTAGTAAAGATCTACTACTTATCTAGAAGCAAGACATAAGCATATAGAGATAATAATACCAAGTATTTTTTTTCTTTCTCATATAATCAATATCGTGTCCCGCACTTTGAAGAACTGTCCAGCAATTAGTGAATTTTTCAGCAGAAAAGTCGTATTTGTTTTAGACATCATAAATAGTCAACTTTTTTGTTTTAAATTCTTTTTTTTAATTGAAGTTATGTTTGCAGTAATAAGTAATAATTAGTACAAGAAAATTTCTTGTCTGTAACAATGATCTATTCTATTGATCTGAGCAGCAATCACATGCCACAGGACTGTCAGAATCATAGATTCACAGAATGGTTTGTGTTGGAAGGGACCTTAAAGATCATTTAGGTCCGATCCACCTGGCACAGGCAGGGGCATCTTTCATTTGACCTGGTTACTCAAAGTCCCGTGATGTCTGGCCTCAGAGATCTCCAATGGTGGGACAGTCACAACTCTGTCAACTGGCAACCTATTCCAGTATCTCACCACCCTCACTGTAAAAAATGCCTGGCTTGTATCCAGTCTAAATCTTCCTTTTTTCAGCTAAACGCCGTTATCACTTATTCTGAGACTGCCAGCCTTGGTAAAAAAAATCCCCATCCTTATTATAAGTCCCTGTTATATATTAAAAGGCCAGAATATGGTCTCTTCAGAACCTTCTCTTCTCCAGGCTGAAATAACTTTGACTCACTCAGCCTTTTTTCATAGGAGAGGTGATCCTTCTCTGGATCTGTTCTGAGAGGTCCTTGTCTTGTAATGGAGACCCCAAAACTAGGGGTATTCCAGCTAGGGTCTCAGCAAAGAGGAACAGAGAAGCAGAATCAACTCCCTCATCCTGCCGGTTGCCCTCCTTTTGTGCAGTGGAAAAAACAATTGACTTTCTGGGATGCAAGTGCAGACTGTCAGCCCATATCCAGTTTTTCATCCACCAGTATATCCAAATCTTTCTCTGCAGTGCTGCTCTTAGGCAATTCATTACCAACTCTCTACTGATATTCAGTAATGCCCAAGAGGTTTCCCAGCAAAGTTATAGATTCTCCAGCCCCTGAAGTATTCGAGGTTAAGTTGGATGGGGCTATGAGGAACCTAATCTAGTGTAAAATGTCCCTGCCCATAGCAAGTGGGTTTGGACTTGATAATGTTTAATGGTATCTC
Organism: Melanocharis versteri; assembly: GCA_013397845.1. Lineage (NCBI taxonomy): Eukaryota > Metazoa > Chordata > Aves > Passeriformes > Melanocharitidae > Melanocharis > Melanocharis versteri. The sequence goes on from VZTG01004423.1 coordinate 168,392, forward strand.
CCAACCCATGCTTCTATGAACCCTATGATTCTATGACTTTCCTGACCCAGATACAGGTCCTCGCACATGGACTTGTTGAACTTTATGAAGTTCACATGGGTCCACTTCTCAGTTTTGTGAAGTTTACTCTCAAGCTTGTCAATGTCCCATGACCTCTGTGTTGTAGTATACTTGTCTTCCTTTGATGTATAGATAGAAAATATGCTATCAGACACAAGAAGTTCTCTACAGTAATTAATCGACTGTAGAGGTTATAAAGTCAGAACACTGGTTTCATCCATCTTGACCTTTTATGCAACACATGCTTTAGGTGCACTTTATATCAATTTGTATTCCAGTGGGAGTTTTGCTTTTTGATTTAAAAATTGTTTGCGAAGAATCAATCACAAATCATACCACTTGTTCAGTTGGTTAACAATGTTAATTGAAATTTGTTTCACTTATGGAGTAAATTTCTGTAAGTTAGCTTAAATTCCATATACTAGGGTGACTGATTCTTCAATGTCATATTTTTGTTCATGTAAGTTATGGAATCTTCTGCCCCCTGTCTTACCATTTTCTGGGTTCTTTATACATTCAGTGATTCTATTCATATCCATTTTCTAACCATTTAAATTTTCTTTTGAGTCTATGCATTTTCTCCACTAATCGTGGCCACCTCTTCTGGCATTGGGAACAGATCAATACAGAGGGATAAGAGAATCAGCCTATGTTTACGAAGACTATTTCTCACACAAACAAGGGTTACAATATTTTTTCTGAGCACACTGGTCATTTGTGCTCAGCTTTTATTTACTTACCTCCTAATATTTAAGACTTACTGCTTCCCAAGCTGGAATCTTCCACTCTGAAAGAATGGTTTATGTTCTTCTGTCCTACATGTAGATCTTGCATTTAGCCAAATATGACATGTTTGTAGATTGACTTGACTTCTTAATTTTCCACTTTTTCTCTGGCCATCCTTGAGTCCTTTATGAGCATTATCAATAATGTACATTTGTGGTAAAATTGTTAAATGATGAAAAAAGACAAGAACAAATATGCAGGATTACAGTAAAAACCTGCCTGCCTGGTTAGTTCTGTCTGTTTGACTTCACAGGTAAATCTGTCAAATAAAATGACTGTCTTTGGAATGTCTTTCAGTGGGCTATTGTAGGACAATAATGTCTCATAACAATACAGGAACACTCAGGGAAACAATTCAGTTTTCAGTTGCGAATACAAAATATTGCTAAACTACTTAGGTAACACAATTTACTGCCAATATCCTTGAGTAAACAAAAATCTTGCAGTTTTTCACTATACTAACATAAATAATTTCCTAAAATCAAGCAATCAATCCCAATCAAGTTATAGCTTTAGAAATTAATAAATAAAACCATCATTATGAAGCGGAATATTTCGCAATACTTTTTTGTCTTGCATGTTTTTTTTCACATTTACTTGATTTAAATTCATTAAGGAATACTTCTAAGTTGAACTTTTCCAAATTTGAAAAGAATACCTAAAGGAACATTGAAAATTGGATTTTAATTATTTCTTTACTTTTTTAACATGATAGAGTCAGTGTAACGGTTTAAACAAAAATGTATTAAGCATTCAATGTCCTATTTATAGAGGAAGTTATTTTCATGATTTCTAATCACCTTAAATTTATTTTTTATACTTGATAGATGTGTTATCTTATTCAGAAAAGTTTGGTTTTTTTCTGGATCATTTGGTAGTGAATAAATTATTTGTGATCACCATTAATCTCAGTACTTCAGGAATAAAATAATTAAAGTATACCTCTTCCATCAGTTAATGGTAGAGTACTGTACAGAAATAAAACAGACTTCTTGATGTCATATAATGTCATGTAATCAGATATAGACATAGTAATGCATAGGAAACTTTTTGCCTGAGTATATCAGTTCTCTTTTCCTATTCTTTTATCCTATTGAGATTGCCATGAATGAAATGCAAGTGGCTGATAGCATTTTGTGTAGCTGATTTTCTATTTTGTCAGGGCACAAGATATTTTTTCATCATATTACAGGACATTTAATTGCATTACATTTAATCCTTTGTAATCCTTTAAACCCTCCATTTAATCCTCAGCACAATGACACCTTTTTCGCTTGTGCTTTGAAGCATGTTTTTAAGGGCAAGGAAGTTAGATTGTGCTTTCAGAAGGAATACAGCACTCCAAGAACTTCAGACTTTTGATTGCGACACCATGCAGATTGCACAAGTACCATTCACTTACTTGAACTATGTCAGACTGCATATAAACAGCACCTATTCAATGTGTTCATATCCAACAATCATACATTTTAAAAAATACATGACAGTCAGTGGGATTTAGAGGCTTGGATAAGCCCGTCTATGGAGAATGGCCATTGAAATTGTGCTGTCTGCTTACTAAGTAGTTGTGTTTAATATCGTCTAATAGTTCAAGTAATTACCATTCTAATTGCAAACATTGAAAAACTTAATCTGTGGCTTAAAAGAACAAAAAAACCAACATTCATTTGCATTTGTAATCTTTTTCATTCACATGGCCAGTGGCTAAAAAGCAGTTTTAGATTAATTAAATTTTTATTTGTCTTCTACCATTTAGCAGTGCCATTTTCCCTAATGTTATTCGCAGTGGTTTGAGTTGTAGTTTTACTTTGTTTCTTTTCAGTTTTCTCCTAGTATGATGTCAGTTGTATTATTCATTAGTGTTACATGCACTTCAAAGATATCTGCCCAGAATACACAGAGGTATAAATACATGTATACATAGTTATATAGACATATAATTTGCCACTGTTTTCAGGTTATGGATTCTCTGTAAGGCAAAGGTCTACTACACTAAAGAAACTAGACCACTGAAAAACTAACAGTGTTCTGATGTCTATTCTTGGTACATGTGACACCTGATCATCTGTTCTTGTAAAAAGGCTGGGTAGCTAATGGAGAGGGAATCCCAGAATGTAACACACGAGGAAGAAAACTCCTAAAAAAGTAATGCTCTGCGTATAACTTTATTTCTCACCTCCAGAGAAGATTTGTACCAGAGGGTAGAAGCAAGATTTCAGCCACAAAGAGCTTTTCTCAGGAGAATTGTTTATATTCAATAAAGAACGCAGCTTAAATTTTTTAAAGACATCTTGCTTCACAGTAATCCCTGATAAGGTCATCCATGTCTGGACTGCTACCCACATTTGCACACTAATGATGTGGAGATAAAGCAACAATCATTGTGAGTGAAGTCTTCTTGTAGTGTCCATAGTCCTTAAAAGCAAAGATATGTGTTTCAAGCCTTTAAAGCTAGAGATGTAACAGTAGTATACAGTAAGTATAAAATCGCATGGAATGACTTAACTAAGAATATATAGCAGGTGGATGGTGTATGGAATATTTGTTTTGATAGCTGTTCAGATTTTGTTTTGATTTGCTTTGGTAGCCTAATTTTCTGCGTCATACAACCAGAGCAATATCGGATGGCTATCTGACAGTAAAAAAAAAAAAAAACACCAAAACTTTTCAGACTATTTGCAATATGGCTAACTCTCTGAACTGCTAGTACCCATTTCTCAGCATTGATGCTGCACTATAACTTGTACACAAAATACATCAACAGAACAATTTCTGTCCTTTTCTTTATATCATATTCACCTCATATTATTGTTAAATTCTGTGTTCCAAAATAAAGATGACAGTTAATATACAAATTATTAATTGTTAACACGTCTGCATAATCTTTATCTTACATGCAGCAAATGTCAACTTGATTTCCAATGGTCAATCTAACAGTAAACTATTGTTCTGTATTGTCTGCCCTAGTTATTTCCATAACTTCATACATCTTCTATCTCCCACAGAAAACTGTGCACAACTGCCTGCATTCATTCATTATTCTTTGGAACACAGATGTGTGCATTCATAACCTCTAATAAAGCAAACACACGAGCAAACAAGCAAGGAAGTTCAAGATCTTGTGTGTGCATAATAAGAAAGTGTATTTAGGACAGAAATTAATTACTAATCGGTTGAGGATTCTGCCTTATTTTTAAATTAGTTTCATCAGTAAATTCTTAGTTGTGAAGGAGAATATGACAACATGTTGACTATGACTCACTCAGAATTGCTCAATTTTGTGTATAAATAAACTGATATATGAATGGACGATCCTACCATTTGACTTTTTAAAATATTGTCAAAGGAATGTGAAAATTCCCACTTGTCTGTCTGTAGCCTTCAATATGATCTCATTATCATAAACCCTCATGATCTCATTGATATTCTTGAAAGCAAGGGAAAATAAAATATACATACTCAGTATGAACTTAAAAATTAGAGAATTTTTTAACTGATAACTTTGGTAATGACAAAGCATGCACATAGGTTATCCTTTCTGTCAGCCTTTACATCAGTAATATAGAAATAGAATCAGCCACTTCCAGAATAGCTTTGCACATAAACAAATAATCCTCAAAAGAAGAAAAATGCCAAATTCAGTCCTCAGTACAGAACTCATGTTACATAAATAAAATTTAAATTCTTAAGTCTGTCTTTGTAGGATTGAATATTTACTCTAACCCATCATACAAATTTGTATGTCTTTCCCACATTTGTGCATCTCTTCATAAAATATGAAGAAATACATCATTTAAGAACCTGTATGAAGCAGAGGTATATTATCACTTGATTCCTTTCTTAAGCAAAGAGCTATGAAACTACTTTAACATATGGCTTAGGCTGCCTTTCATGGAAAAAGAAGCTGCTGAATCTCAGTCAATGTTCTTAAATAAGATTTCTTCTTTCTTCACTCACCGTTCATTCTTCTGCAAAAGGCTAGCAAAGTCATCAAAATGATCAAAAGAAGGAAAAATGTATGTATGAAATATTTATCTTTAACATCTATAAAATATTTCATTGGGAATAAGACAGTTGGTATGCTGCAAGAGTGAAAACAACCTATGCCCAGGGGCAACCAACATGCAATCTTTCGTGTTGCTTAGTGACTTCAGTGATGACAAGGCTCCAGTTCTGATAGCCTACACATTTAATGCCAAATAAATGATCACAGATTTTTAATTTTTTTAATTAATTAAAGATACACTTTTTATTCTTAAAAAAGGGAAAAATAGGCAAATCTAACATCATAGCTCTAAATATAGGTACTACAATGACTCTGCTGCCAAATACAGAGTGGCTGCATAATCATAGTTATTCATCATGCCTTCTATAATAAAAAATCATTTAAAGCACAGGAGGTTTTGTGCAAGGAGATGAAAGCGGAGAGGATTTGTGGAGCAGCCAGAAAGCAAAGGAGGTTTTGACAGAGCAGAAATACTTTGAAAAGGTGTGTGAAGACATCCTATCTTGGGGACAGCCCCTGGTATGATTTAAAAAATGTAAACGTATATTCTCAGGCACACACACATGTTCATGCCTGTATGAACTGAAAACTTAATGTAAGTCTAATGTTCATGAAGCTCTACCTTTTGTCTCTTCCCAAAAAGTTGTACTTGTACTTGAGAACTAGGTTGCCAATTATGAAAACTGTGAGTATGTAAACATTGTTAAGTGGTGCTCCATGCCAGATTAGCTAGGTTACAGTGAGTGAAAGTCTTGTTTAAATTAAGTTTGGTCATGTCCCTAAGGCTGTATTGTTCTTTTAACTGCAATTCCAGATTTCTCAAACCCTAAGTACACTGAGGTGCTGCCAGCTGACTTACACAAGGCTGGCAGGTAGAAACAAGAACAGGTGAGCAGCTGATTGGTTGGCAATAGAAATTCGTCTATGGCTCAGGATCTTTGCACCCAGAAGTCATCATCTGGCTGATTACATTCTGGCCTGCTCTGAGACAGCCCTGAGTATTTTCAAGCCAAAAGCATAAGGAAGAAGTACTGGCCAACTTGTCCAAATTAAGCCTGGGGAGACAAGGCTGCTCTATGTCTCCAAAACTGAAGAAGAACAAAGAGAATTATACCAGCAAGTGGATTAACTGGATGATGGCCTATCAAAACCAGCTATTTCCAGAGACAGACGCTACAAAAAAATGTGGATGGCCACTCATTTTCAACGTGGTTGCAATGCTTGGGAACACCTGTGAATCCTAAAAAAATTATGGCTGTATTGTGCTTTGTTCAAAACTGGCAGTGTAAACATGTGCATTCCCCTGAATCCAACCTGAAAGGAGATTTCAAAGGTAGTTGTAGATACAAATTTAAAAAGAAAAAAAAAAAAAAAAAAGCAAGGTTTTGCTTTTAAAGACACAAGTTCTCTTATTAGGTGTCCAAAGTAGGTACAGAAGAATAGAAATATTTCAATACAATAGTAACTTCTGAAGATCTTAAGATTCTGTTCCTCATTTTAGCAGCCTGGTTTATCTAGCTAAACAATGAGCCATTAACAAGCTTACTTTAGGTTTTCTTTCCTGTCAATGGAAAGGTGTTTCTAGAGAGTGTTTCTCCATCATGAATGTGTTCTGCAGACTAGAATAGAGAAAACGCCAAGCTTATTATCAGTAGTGCTACTAAGTCAGTGGCATGACGGCTCTCTAAACATTAGCTGTAGTCAATTTTTGACGGATGCCTTGTGAGACTTCAGGTGTTAGAGAACACTGAAAGAACAAATATAACTTTTTTAGTTAGATGGAGAAGTACCTCCAATTTTATTTCGCTTCTACTTTTAGGAAGATCTAAATTCCACTGTAAGCTAAAACAAAATAAATAGATAACATGGTGGTCTTTTGGAACAAGAAGCTAAATTCAACCTTTGATCACATTTTTTCGGTTGAAATTTAGGAGATGCATTTGGCATTGGGAGTCAGCTTTTCAGCAGAAAACATGCATTTAAGTCAAAGGGTAGGAATTATCTGATCTTTATTTATTGATAGATGCTTTTTTCATCTTCAGTGGGAGAACAGTTTAAGGAAAATTATAAATCTGGTGGTGCAGTTCCCCATTTTTGTATTTTTAGTCCATCTCTATCACCATGCATACCTGAAGTGTGTCCTTGTTGCAAATTCTTTCCAGTCTACAGCTAGGATCCCTTAGCCCTTCTGCTCACCAATGAGCAAAAGAAGTCCTGGCTTCCCATATTGATATTCTCAATGAAAAACAGTTTTCTTAAAGAGCTCTGTGTTCTAATTCTCAGCTGCCTTGAAGTTCATCTCAGCAGTGTTTTCTTCAGCCATGGCAGAGAAATCTGATCTGAAATAAAGGAGGGAGTCCGCAATAACCCCTGTATGCTTAAGGGAGAACTTCCTCCTCTGCTATTCTTCCACTGATCTTCTAACAGAGGTTTTCCAGTCTAAATGTCTGATAGCCAGAAGCAGAGGCCTTAAAGATGTAGTAAACTAATTTCCATCTCTCTCATCACTTTAAGGCTATTTTGTCTGAAGCTCCATCTCCTTTCAACTATTTACAGTAGCTAGAATGCCTTTCATACTACAGCTTCTTTTAGACATTGGGGAAAAGAACATTTTCCTTTATGAAAATATGTTTCTAGTGTAACTGTCAGGTGAAGTGCTTTATTTCTGTGTAAGGAAGTATAATGAAAGAGGTTTTTTTTCCTTTCTTTAACTTTGCTTATAGTTTTGATCATATGCTTTGTTGATATAATGTATTTTTAAATATCTTATGTTCCCTTACCTGTGCTGACAGTTGCTAATGTATAGGAATTATAAACCACCCATGTTCAAGTCAATTTTTTGAATCAATTTTTCATCAATATCGCTAGTACAAGATGACTACATTAGTCATTTCTTCTGGGCTGTTGTCTTTCAAAAATACCTATTAAGTATCTTGGAGACTGTGAATTTATGAATGTGAATTCGGTACATTAATTCTCAAAATAGAAAATGGGAATAAGTCAATGGTAGTCAATATATAAACAGTTGTCAGAGCGTATAATTCAGGAGCATTCAGAACTGATGCAGAAAAGGGGTGGGCCTTTTATTCTTTCTAGCAAGCACAAAGAGAGTTCACATTTCCTTTGAAAATCTTTATAAAAATATAAACCTTTCTTCACCAAGATTTTTGTTCAGAAGAGATATTATTGCAAAACCAAATAAAGAGTATACTGCATCACAAATATATTCAGATCATTGTTCCAGAGTCTATCTCAGTCATGATCTTTCTCCAACCAAAATGTAAATAATAAGCTAGCAAGTGTTAGTAATAACACTAGAATCATAAAATACCATATAACCATGAGGAAAGCCCTTTTTATCTATGGCAGTTAAATGCAGTGCCACGTAAACATAGATTTCCCACTGTATGCTTTTACATCATCAGTGCCAGCACATTAATGCAATCCACCTGCAGAAGCAGAGGCTGAATGAGCACATTGCAAAGTTCCTGGGAAGCAGTCTAGCCATGGCTACAGTGATTTGAATCAGACTTAAGTGGTCTCCATTTCTTTCCAGATTTATGCACTTTGACACAAAATGAAATGTCCTGTAAAATATTAATTTATCAGTTCAAATTGGCATTAACTTGAGCTTCCTGTTCTAGAGATTCTGACACTGTCTACTAACCTGTAAAGAAAAAATACAGGAATAACAACAAAGCCAAAAATTTGATGATAATTCTTTGTATTTCTAACTTGTGTCATAGAAATAGTTTTAACCATGCAAATATGTAAATTATTATGCTTAATCATGCATCATTTAGTAAAACTCTTCAAGCAGGACAACTGGTTCCTAAGCATACAAGATAAATACTCTCACTGAGCATAAGATAAATGTTCTACTAACTCTACTATGAGATATGTCTCACTAGGACCATCTACTATCTTCCAAATATAGTGAAATTTAATCAAGTGGTCCCCAAATCCCATGTGAAAATAAGAAAATAAAAATATAAACAAATAGGTTTTCTCAAGATCAGCAGTTTCTGTATCAGAAATTTTTCATGCTATGAAGACCAGGTACTGACTTTCACCTTGTCTCTTATGCCTTGAATTTCTCAAGATCTGTGCATCGCTGGGAAAGGGACCCGCAGATGAAGCAATAAGAAAGCCAATACAGTTCATCGAGAGAGATTCTCTGTGTAGGTGCAAGATTAACTTGGTAAACAAAAGGGATAACCAGGCTTATGTAGAGCTTGAGTGATGGAACGCAGTTTCTCTGGGCTATCATTACAGAATATTTATAGCTTTCCCCGCATATATCATATATGCGCTGGTATCTGAAGAGATCCTAAGGGTATCTAAAAAGACCCTAAGTTTTCTTATTACTTCTCATTTCACTGATAATTTATTCAGATTTTCTATCTGATTATTACCAAGATGAGCACAACCATTATGACCTACTATTGACTAGAGCAAGAACCTTGCTTAATTTTCAGAAAATTGTGGTTTAATTGTTTCAGTTTGGGCACTAAGAGAAGTAACAGTATCCAAGTTAAATTAGTTGTTTGAAATGGAACTAACTCTTTCTAGGAAGACCTACAAATAGCTTCTTTGAACAATCTTTCCTTGTTTTGCCTTTTAACTCTCTGATGCATTAATACTGTTCTCATTTTTTATTAGATTAACTTATTAAATAAACAATGGTCACCTAGAAGTGAGATCTTCCATCTGGTATTTTTGCCTGTATGAGTAAACATGATGAATTGATGGTTGAAGAACTGCCTAGAGAACGAGCAAGAGAGGATTTTTAGATCTTCTGCAATTCATTTCTCCAACATAAATAGATTTCTTGCTTTATTTTCTGCTCCTGGACTTGCTAGGCTTTGCTCCTTATTTTGAAAAATTCATGTGTGCCTGGCAAGCCATATCATCTATATGCTGTCGTTCATAATTATAATTATGTTTGCTGTCATCTGTGCTGTACTAAAAAGGTCAGAATTTTACAAGTCAGCATGTGAATCAGGCCCTGACCTATGCTCAGTTGTACATAAAAAGGGAACTTTTGTATTTGCAAACAATTTTTTGTTGTTTTTTTTTTTTTTAACTTCTGGACTCTGGACAGCTTTCTGAGAGCAGAGCTATAATAGCTGTCACTGTTAAAGAAGGGAGGAAGAGCAGAGAGGAGGAAGGAGAAGTAAATTACATATTTTGAACATCAAAATTGGAGAGCAAAACCTTTTACGGCTGATGACTTTTAAGTCCTTTCTTCTTTTTCTTTCAAGAAAGAGAGACTCAGTGGTTTGCTATAGGAAGACTTTGTCCAGCAGAAAAGACAAACAAAAAACCCAAACAGAAATAAAACCTTAAACCAAAACAAACAACAAAAAATGCAAACCAAAAAGCTTTTCTAGATTTAATCTGAAATTATTTACAGCCTTACTTTAATATATCTGTTTCATAACAGTGAAAGAATATCAGGACTTGCATGCAGCTGGTTTTCTGGGTCAGCAAAGAACTGAAGAAGACCTAGAAGTTTATCAAGGCAGAACACATTCATGATGGAGTACAGAGGATTCAGCTTGATGCGAACAGGCAGAAAAGACAACATTAGTATCTCAGTAATAAGAAGCAGCTGGAGATATGAAAGAATTTATTTAGTCATGGTTTGAAAAATGTGTCATAAAGTCAGAAATCTTATAAAACTGTAAAAAATGTTCTCTATACTTGTTTCACCCAGTCATTTGGTTGGTTATCATTTTCTGTACACCACAGGGAGTTTAAAAAATGAGAATTTTTTTGCTCTGAAACAAAATCAGACACTGCTTATAACAGTGAGAAAATAGGAGATTCACATTTTACATTTCTGCATTCTATGCCCTTGTCTTTAGACCGTATATTTATGAAGTATGTTATCATTTAGGATAGCCCAATGTTTATTTTAGAAGATTTTATTTAGTTTCTCAGTTTTAAACTATTTATTTGGAATTTTTTCACAGAATTTGCTGCTGTTCTTCATTTTTGTAACAGTTTAAACAAAAGGTTTCAGTCATGTCCAATAAAGAAGTTAGAGGAAACATGGGCTTTTTCACATTGAAACAATTTATTGCTAATTTCATAGAGAAAAGCTGCTATCTTTACACTGAAAAGATTTAATCTGATGGAGAAACCATCCATCAATTTATTTGTGGGCAGAAAGTGTCTTTGAGATACAATGGGTAAACATCTGGACCTTTCCTTGAGATACTAAGCAAATTTAACTCATAAATATATGCCTGCATAAAAGCCAATTCCTTTTCAGAGGCGAAATTCTCTTAAGATTGCATCTCCTGAGCCTGTTTTGTCCTGTCCTGTAAATCACCCCCACACTTTGTAGAGGATAACTAGCATGCTACAGGATTGTGACAGTATCATGGCACACTTATTCTTTCCTCCTAGAATTATTCCCACAGACATTGCTGTGGTGGCAGCTGAAATAACAAAAAGCCTAAATTCCAACTATTTTCAGATTTAAATCCAACCTCAGCATAAAGGAGAAGTGACAGCACAATGCAAAACTTAAGGATAAACTTAAGAAAGAGTAAGAGATGCAGGGGTAGTCCTGTGTGGGAGTGCATTTCCACATGGTCCTATGGAGATTCTGTCTGACTGGGTTCCAGAAATTGTCAATTTCTATCTTTCTTGGGCTGCTTTGATCCTCTGACATATACTAGCTCCATAGTCCATGTGATTGACATTTTCAAGTGCCAGTAAGTGGACAGAAGTATCACTTTATTGAAGACATTTTAAAAATAGATATTTGGCTTAATTAGTGTCTTAGAGAATAAATATTCTATAAGTGCTGATCCATTGATATCCTTTAATCTCTGTCATTTTTGGATGACTGGTTGGTGATTGGCTTTTGCAGGGGGGAGAGGGGAAAATAAATTTATTTCTCTGAAAAATCTAAAAAAAAAATAGAAATAGAGGTGATTTTGAATTATGCGGGTCACAAAAAATAATGCAGCTGCAATTCGAACACCTTTTTTTTCTAGTAGTATTGCTATGCATAATTTGAGAGAGAATATTATTTGCAGAGCCTGCGGTATTGACAGTTTCCTTCAATGTGATGCTAGATAGATTTTTACCTTTTAACTGCTGCATTTCTGTTTTTACGAGATCTATGTGATTGAGTTAAAAAGTTTTAATTTGATTGAAAGTGGACACAATAAAGTTTTTGTCAAGATCTAGACTGCTTATATTTGATCTCATCCCTTTCATTCATGCATTCATTCATGTGGGTGTTTTATCTGCATCAACTTTTTATGACATAAAGATCTATTTCTGTTCATTGTTCTAGCTATTCCATCATAAATTATCATTAAAGTCCAACTACTGCAAGAGGATAAAATCCTCTTTTAGTAATATTAGTTATTATTTCATTAACAGCCATCATTTCAGTAAGGGGAATAAGTTAAGTTTATGTTACCTTGTATATCACAGAAACATAGAATCATAGAAAGTGACAGGGCTGGAATAGGCATTAAAGATCACCTAGACCCAACTTCCCTTGCCACGGGCAGGAACACTTATCACCAGACCAGGTTGCTCAGAGCCCCATCCAACCTGTGTTTGAACTGCCAGGGATGGGGCATCCATAACTTCTCTGGACACCCTGTTCAAGTGACTCACTACCCCCATAATAAAGAATTTCTCCCTAATATTTAATCTGAACCTACTCTCTTTCAGTTTGTATCCATTCCCCCTTGTCCTATCACTAAAATTCCTGATGAATGAGGTCTCCACACAACCTTCTCTTCTCCAAGCTGAACAACTTCTCTTGTCTCAGCTTGTCTTCATAGGGGAGGAGCTGCAGTTCTTTTATGAACCTCGTGGACTCCTCTGGACTTGCTCCAACAGTTCCATGTCCTTTTTATGTTGGAAACAACAGACTTGTATGCAGCACTCCAGGCGGAGTCTCACCAGAGCAGAGCAGAGCAGAGCAGAGGGGCAGAATCCCCTCCCTGGCCCCGCTGCCCACGCTGCTTTGGATGCAGCCCAGGACACGTTTGGCTTTTCTGGGCTGCAAGTGCACACTGCTGAGTCATGTTGAGTTTTTCATCAACCATCACCCCCAAGTCCTTCTCCACAGGGCTGCTCTCAATCACTTCCCCTCCCAACCCATAGGTGCGTCTGGGGTTGCCATGACCCAGGTGTAGAACCTTGTGCTTCTCCTTGCTGAACGTCATGAGGTTTGCATGAGCCCACCTCTCAAGCCTGTCCAGGTCCCTCTGGATGGCATCCCTTCCCTGCAGGGTGTCGGCTGCACCACGCAGGCCGTTGTCAGAGAACGTGCTGAGGGTGCACTCCATCCCACTGTCCACATCATCTGCAAAGGTGTTGGACAGTTTCAGCCCTGGTACTGACCCCTGAGGGACACCACTCGTCACTGCTCTCCCTGTGGACAGTGAGCTGTTGACCACAACTCTGAGTGCAGCCTTCCAGCCAGTTCTTTATCCACTGAATCATCCATCCATCAAACCCATGTCTCTCCCATTTAGAGACAAGGATGTCATGAGGGACAGGGTGAAACTTTGCATAAGTCCAGGTAGAAAACATCAACTCCTCTGCCTCCATCCACCAGTGCTGTAGCCCTGTCATAGAAAGTCACCAGATTTATCAGGGGTGAGTTCCCCTTCGTAAAGCCATATTGGCTGTTACCAATCACTCTTCCGTTTTCCATGTGCCTTAGCACTGTTTCCAGGAGAATTTGCTCCATCATCTAGCCTGGAACAGAGGCGACTAGCCTGTAGTTTTCAGGTCTTTCACTTTCTCATTTTTAAAAATGTGGATTACATTTTCCTTCTTCCAGTCATCAGGGACTTCACCTGACTTCCACGTTTCTTAAAAATGGTGGATAGTTCCTTAGCAATTTCATCTGCTGGCTAGCTCAGGATCTGCTGATGGATCTCCTGAGTCTTGTGCACACTCATGTTCCTTAGATGGTCATGAACCTGATCTTCTCCTGCAGGGGACTCAGGGTCTTCATTCTCCCAGTCCCTGCATTTGCCTTTCTCATCTTGGATGGCATGGCTGGAGCACTTGCCATTGAGGACCAAGGCGCAGAAGTCATTGAGAATCTCAGCCTTCTCTTCGTCCAGGGTAGTCAGGTCTCCCATTTCCTTGCAGGGAGGGCCCACATTATCCCTAGTCTTTCCTTTGCTTACGGCATATCTATAGAAGCCCTTCCTTTTATCCTTGACATCCATGGCCAGACTCAATTCTAGCTGGGCCTTGGTTTCCCTAACCTTGTCATTTCCTGTTGATTTTGGCTTCACAATCAGGATTTCTCCTATGTTATTCACATCAGAACAATGAATCAGTGCTTGAAAATCTGTAAGCTTATTTTAAAATACACTTTTGCAGTTTATATAATTTCTAAAAACTAAAATTTATTTTCCATATTTGTTTAGGGAATGTTGATGCTCCTGCACAAAATTTCTATCTAAAAAATAGCAATATCTCAAAGCCTTCAGGAAGCTGAGAGAGAGAGGATCAGGAAAGCAATGTAAGAGGATGTCCTGTCTTTCATGCATGTTTGGGAACTAAAAGGATAAAACTGAGTTGTTTTCACATGGTGTGGTTTTCACTAATTTAAAAATAAAGAATGCTTCAGTTTTCTATTAAAAAAAAAAGACAGCAAACCTTAAACAATATATATTTCTTAGAACACATAAGCTTCTTCCTTTCTGATGGCCAGTGACTATAGGATTTACCTAAGAACTCTAGATTCAACTCTCATTCTGTGTGAGGAAAAGCGAATTCCTATTTCATTTTAGCCACATAACAACTCAACATCATAGTGTAGAATGTTCTGCCCTGAGGCATTTGAACTTATGATGTCTGCTTGAAGCTTGTTGGTACATTTAATATCAGATAGACAAGAGAAAGAAAATAAAATATTAACATTTAACAATACTCGTTACTTCATAAAAAGCTGGTCTTCAAGAGCTAATTTTCCTAAAATTTTAATAATTTAAATTACTATGCTTAAATATTAATTGGACAGGAGACTGAAATATAGGTCTCTCTTGTCTGGGTAAATGTCCAGAGATGTAGATTCAAAAAACTGTTTTTCTGTCTCTCAGTGAGGAAATATTCAAATCTATCTTTTAAGACACAGTATCATCAACTGTGGCTAAAATCCTTACTAGAATCTTTTATTTTTCTTTGGTTCTCAGTTCCTAATTACTGGACTATACCATCTGAGTTCATATTGTGATTCCAATTCTGTGCACTTGTATGCAGATTCTGAGCAGGAAAGGAGTGAAATAAATGTGCAAATTAGGCATTCAGTGTACTCTTTGATTACTGTGGAACTTTGTTCAGTTTTGAAGTTATGCAACATATAGCCAATGCTGAACTGGGCCTGTGGAATAGAATAGCCTGATGTCAGCATTTAAACCTCTTATTTAATTTTTCAAAGATTTCAATATACCAGAACGTCACTGATTTTATAAGTCCTATGTGACATTTGTGGCTCAGTGTAGATAAAGGGACAAAAAATAAGGAATCCAAGGAAAGTAGGAAATAAAGATCATTTTCAGTCAAATACTACCTCATATCTCTGCTTTCCATAACAGTCAGTTTTCTAATGTTAAAATTGTAATGGTTACCAGCAAAGGAGTATTTTTTCTTTCCATCTTCTCTTTTTTTCTCAGTAATATTCTACTCATTTGCCTGATATGCTACTCATACTAGCTAGTTCCATAGGTAATTTAGAAGCCTTTTACTACATCTTTGTTCATTTTTTATCTTTTTCTCGTGAACATATCACCCTCCACCACAATTTATAAAGATTGCAAAATATACTTCCTAACTTTTACTGCATATGTTCCATCACTGCTTTGATTCTGACTTTTTAGTTTTATCTACCTTTTGCCCACTACCATATTGTGGTATGGGAAGCAGGGGGCTTTTTTTCTCTACTGTTGATTTCTGTACTACCAGTATTATCTCTTCAGGTGGTTGCAGGTACAGATAGCAGAAGGCAGTGACAATCTTCCAACTAGCCTGATGTGTAGTCTTGCCCCTACTGATGGTTTTATCTCATCTAGGTGGAGTCAAACAGTGTCACATAATTAGTTCATTGTGTACTTACTCCCCTGTGACAGGATAAATAAACACTGTTCACTGCCTCTGTGCATCAGAGTTCTTGGGATGGTTTTCTTGGAAAACTGGCAAACAAAAGATTGTATTTTATTTGTTTACTTTAAAACAATAAACAGCTTGATTTTTGCTAGCTTGATTTCTAATAATAATTTCATTATTATTTTTCTTGTTGCACTGATGAAACAATACTCAGTGTCAACTGCTTTTCTAGTGTTCATTGACAGCCATTAAAAGGAAAATTCTGAGATTAGGTAGGCTAGAGGCAGACCAAACGCTGTGTCATTTCCAGAAAAGGTTTTTCAGAGGCATTGGTGTGCTCCCCTGAGATGACATCTAAAGCCAACCAACAAGGACCCTTGATTGTTAAAGTGAGAAGAGCAAACTGGCTTGATGAAGATAAGATTATAGTGTCTCTCATGTGAAACCTAAAACACAAGAACCAAATTAAATAAAGTATAATCCTGCACAGAGGATTTTGAAGTTGATGCTTGCTATCACTTTCACTATGTTTAATTCCCTTATGAGCTTACTGAGTTGCACACACAGTGTCAATTCCATTCAAAGCAACCTTAATCACAATGCACCAGTTAATTTTTGTCTTCAGGGTACAGTAATTATGCAGACATAATGCAAAAAAATTACTCACAACACACATCTGAAAATGCCACATTGCACAGATTTAAATTTCGTCCTTTCACTGGTATGATCTCAAGATACTAATTTGATGATGGTAGCTAAATGAGGAATTGTAACTTTATTTTCACATCCCAAGTAATATAGCTCACAATTTTGTACTCTGCTATCTACCACTACTCAGAAAATTGGAAGATAATCCTTTTTTATGGAATGTAGTTTTTGCTGCATTTGGACAGATGCTATAGCTACACAATTCAAGACAAGACATTTTCTTAATTTTTGCTGAAGAAAACAGGATCACTACTAGAAGTGTTGCCTGTATATGCTGGTAAGAACTTAAACTCCTTTTCTTACTGCAGCTGCCAAAGAAGGTAAAGGTTAGAAAATAAAAATACTACTGTTAGATGCAAATATCCTAAAACTCTTTTTTATTTATATTTTTATTAAAATTGTTTACAGGAATGGGTGGTTTAAAGAATATATTCACTCCAAAAACAAAAAAACCCCCAAAAAACCCAAAACCAAAACAACAAAAAAAAACAAACCAAAAAAAGAGAAAAAACACAAGTAAAAAACAAACAAACAAACAAACAAACAAACAAACAAAACCACCTGTGGAAGCTTTATTTAAATTGTTTTAAAATATTGTTTCAAAGGTGTGAAATGAGAAAAATTACTCTATGTACTTTACATGAAAAAAGGAATTAACTGTGTTTACAGTAATAAAAAATTGAAAAAGAAAATTAAGTTTTTGGAAATGTAAAAAAATAGATATTTTACCTTGATGTCATTGTTCTGTTATCTTTTCCTTTATGTTAACTTTTAAAAAAATCACATTTATGCAAAATTTGAGACAAGTAAAGTCTGACACATCATTTCTGCCCTAATCAAAATGACAAATATTTTATCACCTTAGCGACATTGATAGTCAGAGTTTACTCTTCTGTCTCAAAGAAAACTTCCTGAGCCTTCGATGCCAAAGGTCTATCAAGAAGAGAAGATCCTAAAATAAACTCATCTTCTCTTATAATCCAAATCATATTCAATCTTTAATTTATACAACCTAAATGAATCAGAAAGCAAAAAGTAAGCAGATTTGTCAACAAATGAAAAGTCCTGGTGAGAAAAAGCAGCTTCTCTATTTTTGGATTTCTGTCTTTTCTGTCCAGCTGAACTGGTTTGCTTCATGTGAGGGTAGAAATTAACCTTGAATTTTCTCTAGGAAAGAAGAAGTAGCGTTTTGGTAATTCCAATTGCTAATTCTGTTCCTTCTGTTTTCCAACTACTCACATTGTTCCTTGACTTTACATAGCTTTAAACAAAAGCAGATGTGAGAAATGGTGCAAAGTGCCAAGGTTTACCCATTTCTGCAAATCTAATTTCCACATATCCCCATTTGACTGTTAGCAGGTAACTCCAGTTTCAATCCTTAGGACAATGGGCTTCTTAGGCCGGTGAGGTCAGAGTTTAGTGCTGCCACAGCTGGGAAGGGCATATGATTCCTTCTAATTCTTTCATCAAAGTTTATCTCTGCTAAGCACAGCAATACAACCTTCTTTCCCCATGGGTACTGTTAACAGGCTTGTTAATTAGTCATCAATAGCTGTCAAATTGTTAAACAAGCAGCAAACACCCAGTGGTAACAATACTAAAGCTATGGAATTGCCGATGAGCCCCTGGCTTCAGAAACTCGTTATTTGAAATTTAGAACATGTTCTCCTCCACTGAAGTCCTGTGGCAGAGTTTCTGTTCCCTGACTGTATAATCAGGTGGTTAGTGGTGGAGAAGTCCTGACTGAAGCATTCTACAGTGAATATTCTGCTGTGCTAAAAGACAGAAAATGTTTGCGTTTCAACACAAACCCAAGGTCATCAGTCACTCTGGTAACACAAATCACTCTGTGGATGAAGTGGATGACTTGTCTTTAAAATCTGCTGGGGAAAGGAGGGAAGGAATGTTTTGTCCAATTTTTTTTTCCTAAGCTACTTTACAAATGCAGCAGGAAACTGCTTGCTACTTATTGATGCTGAAAGAGAAGAATGAGCCTGCCAAATGGCAGACTGATGATATAAACTTCTGGCAATCTTTCGCCTCTTTTGAAAGTATGTTTCCAAGTAAAGTACAAATCCTCACCTACCGCTTCAGCAGCCATTATGTGAACTCCAGCAGACAGATAAAGCTGAACTTTTACAAGCTGGGAGCCTGAGCATTTCCTCAGACACCCTCATGTATTAAAAGAATACACATCACACTATACAAGTGCAGATTTATGATTAACTCTTGTGGTGAAATGCTAGGCAATGCCTGCAAGAATGATGGTGCATCATGCTAAGTTGTGCTACAGTTGAGTTCGAAAGCCATTGATAGCACTTTCTTTCTGTTAAACAGTGTAAAAAATCACAGTGTTCAATAACCATCTAAGCCCTCACTCTTGGTGACATGACTTACTGCTGAGTTCTTCAGCTTCCCTGGTAAGGCGTAAGTCTTCCACAGAGGACAGTCAAACGATTTGCTGCTTGAGTGAATTGGTTTTGCTAAGCACAATAGAATTGCACACATCTGGGCCCTAATCTGAAAACCACTGAGGTCAGTGGGAATCATTCCAATGATTGCAGCAGGCTTTTTGTCAACTGCTTGATGAAATCTTGATTTGAAACATGTCTGTCTGCATTGCTGATTTTTAAATTGTTTTTATTGACGGAAGGGGATTTTATATATATATATATAGATAGATAGATAAGATATATTAATATCTTGCTGTGTTCTCTTGGCTTAAGACTGTGCTAAAAATGTCTTCAACACAGTGATTTTATAAAGATTTGATAAAAAAAAGTCCTGCAATTATTTTTGGTGAAGTATTGTGTGGCTGGCCAATTTTGTAGACTCCAGCTAGACAAAAAAATCCCTAAAAGACCCAGAAAAGAATAGTAGTCTCGATACATATTTTCAGCATAATGTAGTTCATGACATCTGGGTTTTCCTGTCTGTCAATCTCTCAGACCCTCTTAAAAGCTGCAAAAAGAAATATATTGTCTGCAGACTGCACACATGAAAAAAAAAATGCAACTGGTGTCTTTACAGCACATGAGCATCTGCATGAGGTACCTTCAGACTCATGTTTTCCACCCATGCAGCGATGGATGTCCTGCTGCAACGCAGCAGCCCATATCGGTTTACCCTTGCATTGCCAATTGGTCTCCTTCGACTGCTGCAACCACTCCCATACTGGCATTAGCCATCATCCAGGAATCAGTATAGAGTAAAGGCCACTTTTCTCTCTCAGCAATCTCTAGGGCTAGTTGGACGGCTTTCATTTCTGCAAATTGGCTTGACTCACCTTTCCTTTCAGCAGCCTCAATGACTTGTGTGGGACTCCACAAGCAGCTTTTCACCTCCAGTGGTTTCTATCACACAGCAAAATCCATCAGTAAATAAAGCATAGCCTTTTCCATTTTCTGGTAACTTGTTATGTGGTGGAGCTTCTTGGGCATTTCATCTTCTCAGGCAATGTGCAAAATGTCTGTTCTCTGGGCAGTCCATAATCTCTTCTAGGATTCCTGACAAATTGAGTTTTCCCATTTGGGTTTATTGTGTAATTAATGCTACCCCCTTATGTTATGTTGTTGCGGTGACCCAGGCCCAGCCATCGTCCCAATTCTCTATGTGGGTATATGAGGTGAATTGGGTCGATTACCCACCGGCTGATAGTGGGGACGAGGCTGAGGCTGAGGCATGATATCACCACTTAAGTAGACATCAATCAACAGGCACCTCCCCGGTTCCTCCCTAGTTATGCATATGTATTTCGGCTAGAAAGTTCTTGTTAGTTCGATGCCTGATTGGTTTGTGTATGTACCCGCCCTTGTTTGAACCCCATTGGTTCATTTTGTATGCCGCCTGTTTCCAGATTGGCTGTATCCCACAACTCCGCCCTAACTCCGCCCTATTCCCTTTCCCTTTAAACCCCTTGCACCCCTTTGTTTCCTGCCTTTCCTCTCTGGCTCCCTTTGGTCCCTAGCCCTCCGTTGGAGAATCAAGGGCTGGTACGCCAAGGAAGGTCCTTTCCTCTCTTCTTTTACCCGTGCCGGTTGCCCAGCGACATCTGCTGCCTGTGGCGCTGCGAGAGGTGTTGGCACAGGGGTCACAAGCACACTCCCCACCTGCCAATCCGCCTGCCGGGCCTGTGGAAGCGGGTGACGCAGCATTATGTAACGCTGCTTGTGTGATGTGTTGAGGGGATGTTTCCTGTTTGATTTGCCTTGCTCCTTTTGATTTCTTTGTTGTAGGACCTGCTTCTTAATCTAACCTCTGCTTTCCTACTGTTATTTCCTCTCCTTCTGCTTCCTTTTCTTCTTCCTCTTCTTCTTCCTCCCTTGCTGATCGGTGGCGTGGGGCTGTAACTTGCCTTGTTCATTGTTTTGTTTTCACTACTGGGCCAATTACTGTAGTTGTTGTGGTTTGAGTCCCTATCTCAGCCACAGTGTCTTCAAGTGCAGTTTGAGTTCCTGCCTGTTCAACTACAGTCCTCTGCGAATACTGAGCAGTGGCTTGGCAGGCACAGGCCAGGCCCCAGCACAGGGCGAGAAGCTGCAGGTTTTCATGGGGGTGAACAAGGCACCCTTCTATCAGTCGAAGGGGCAGTTTGTTAGGGTGGTTTACCTGTTCAGGTATAAAGTCCCAGGCAAAGGGAGGTGATAACCACCCTAGGAACCTGCCCAAATCCTTCCGCGCACTCTGCCATCCAGGAACTCGATGCCTCAGGGTAGATTTCAGTAGCTCCTCACATAAAGGTTATTTTCTGTTACACCAGGATGACAACAGATTCCACGAATTCCATAGCGTACCAACAATATTAGTGAATATTGTCAATAGTATTAAACAACTTACACAAGGATGAGCAACAACTGTGGGGGTCTGCAATATAAAATCCTTCACGTCCACCTTGGGCAGGGAGAGGGGGGTGTATTCACTCATCATCGTTCGTGTTAATACGTTCCCAAACTCAGCAAAATAAACTGATATGCAGTGTAGCTGACAAATGCTGTGTGCTGCACAGGAGCTTGCTACTTGGTAACTACTACGTACCATTTATTATAGCATTATATGTATATATATATATATAAAACTGCCTTTATCTCACCCCACACTGGGTGCCAAAAAGGACTGTAGTGGTTTGACCTTGGCTGAGTGCCTGGTGCCTGCTAAGCCGCTGTATCACTCTCCTTCCCCGTGGGACAGGGGAGAGAATAAGACGGAAAACAACTTGTAGTTGAAAAAAAAAAGACAAGCAGAAATTTGCATACACATAAACAAAGGGAAAAGTTAACCTCTACTTCTCATCAGCAAGCAATGTTCAAACACTTTTCCAGGAGACAGAGCTTGAGACAGGGCTTAAGGCAGGGCTTCAGAACATGTAGTGGTTGCTCCAAAAAGGAAACATTGTAGAATAACAAATGCCCTCCTGTTCCTTCTCTCTCCCTTAGCTTTTATATCTGAGCTGATGTAATATGGTATGGAATATCCATTGTGTCAGTCTGGGTCAGCTGGCCTGGTTGTGTTCCTTCCCAGGATTTTTTCCACTCCCAGCCCCTTGATGGGGGCAGAAGAATGTCAGAGGAACAGCAATGCTCAGCAGCAGCCAAAACACTGCTGCGTTATCAACACCCTTCCAGCTACCAACATAAAGCATGACACTGTGAGGGCTGCTAAGGAAAAATTAACTCTCTCTCAGTCAGACCCAATACAAGCAGTTATCCAGGAACATTGAGACAAATTAGAAAGACATAGAGTGATTATTTACCAAGTGGTTTCTGGAATGCTATACATGAGCAAACAGGAGAACCTGAGGAAAGAAACAAGTGCATGTATATGTTTACAACAGTGCATACCTGAAATGATTACAGAGAAAGTAATATCTTAATTTCAGGTTTTGCATATGTTTGATTAGAATCAGATACCTTTCACTTGTGTTGTAGAGCATCCCTTTGCTGTCTCAGTGATTTTGATGCATTTGTCAGAAAGCCTACTAACACAGGAATTCCATGTTCATTGCAATGTGAGTGAATAGTGTCAATACTGATAAATATATCATCTTCACATCGGCATGTGTAGAGATGTAAGCTTTAAATGAAAAGGGGAAGTGGAAATATTCCTAAAGGGTAATATCTTGGAACATGAAAAGTAGTGCACAAAGCAAAGTGGAGACATAGAGACATTACCCACAGACACTGCTGAAAAGTTGGGGAGAAACTTAGGAGTTTGTATTCTAATACAGGAGAAAGATGTGTAATTCTAAACCATGTTTAATAGGTTGATGGTTGTTTTTTCTTACATCAGTGTTACCTATTAAAAGGTCCATCAAATTAATGTCAAAACGAAGTCTTCTAGAATCTTCATGATGGCACTGCTATTGTTCTGTGAAAATGTATTACGTGCAAATATTTCTCCATCCTCTTCATTCCTAAAAGTGTCATCCCCAAGCACAAATTCATAACACATCATACCCTTCCCTGCTTCACCTTCCAAACACTTCCCTGTAAATTAATTAATCCCATTAGAGAACTATCACAGCTCATCTTGTTGCTTCTCTCTCCAAATAAAATACATGGCATCAAGATTCTTTTCTTTTCATATCTGTCTTTATCTATCGTAGCCCAATATTAGGTAATTAATGCATTTTTGAGAGGAAGAAATGCCTTTACTATCTGTAGTTTTAAATGAATATATTATTAGGAATCAAAGGTACTAGTCCTGTTAGAAAAATGATATCTTTTCATTAGGTAATATTCCTTAACTACAGCCAGCAGAAAAACCTGTTATATTCCTGTGCCAGGTTTATACTTCTAGAAGTGTTCACCATAAGCCAGAGGACTCCTTGGTTGAGTAAAATGAAAAAAAAAAACCTGAGCGAACTTTCTTCATCAAGGAAAGCAGGGAATATGATATCAGACTGGGTTAAATAACATGTTATCAAAAATATTAGTGACTTCAATAGGCAAATACTTTATTCACTTAAACAAGCACTACATTTGTAGCCATTTTTAAGAGCTTTTTGCTCAGAAGAATTAGAATGTGACCCTGTAGAGAAGATAAAACCAAAGCCAAGAGAACAATCATGCGCTTTTCAGCTCCACACAGAGAGGTAAGTATGTCTTTCCACTCTGCACTGGAATGAATTTCATCCATTATCTTTGTTTCTTCACAAGAATGAAGATTCTCTATACAAGATACAATAAATTAAAGAACTTGTTTATAAAAAGCATCTAACTGACATGATCCACAGATGTGATCTAATAGAGTCTGTTAATATAAATGAAGTTATAAACTGACATACACAAACTTTGAGTTCAACTACAAATGGGACATCAACATTTTATACATGAACTTACACAAGAAAAGATAGCTTTTTAAAGGATAGATTTCACAGATGTCCCAGTCTTGATCATATTTTCCTTAAACTTCTTCCAAGCAGAGTGAGTCTTGAGTAAGCATGACATTAAATAGTAGCCATTGTCATTTGTAAGTCTGGAGAAAGAAAGGAGACTACATTAAAGTATCTCTACACACTCAGTTAAAACACAATCGAAAATTAAAATGGATTTTGAAGCATCAGCAAATGTCTGCCAAAAACTTGGGCCAACCCACTTCTGCTTTGTCTGCAATATTTACTGCAGACACAGAAAACACATTTGACCATGAATGGTGTTTTGTGGGACCTCATTCCAAAGCTGTTCTTTAAGGATTTAGATAAAATACATCCCTCAGCTACCACTAGTTTCAAGAATGCCCATGACTGTGGTTCAGAGTATCATAATACCTCTTTGCTACTATCTTTGATTACACATTGGCATTCTACAAAACTCAGAAATTAAAAAATGGGCACCATAAGAACCAACTTTTCAAAGAATCAAGATTCCTAATCTCTGTTACCCTCTAATTAAACTCATTTGTGTTGTTCTCATTTGAGATTTTTTTATAATTACTGTTCCTATAGCCTCATAATAATTCACTTTGGCTGTTTATGCTTGTGTTTTTTTCAAAATCTGAAAGAAATATATTTTTAATATATATCATAATGAAATAACCATTTCATGTGACAAACAATTTATTAATTTGAAGGAATGGAAGTACTGTTCAAAAACCAAATAGCTCCCTTAGAATAACTTTGCTAAAAGACACAATATAAAACAGAGCTTTCCTAAGACTTAAAAAACCAAAGGGATATTGCCTGTGTGCTGACATGGGTTTGTGGTGGGGAGAATATCTCAGACTCATGGCAGTTGACAGGAGAACAGAAAATTGTCCATTCACGCTTCATGCCCCAGTCATCTTCTCCTCTTCTGGTCTCCCCAGTACTGATCAAAAGTGAGTCCTTTTTGTTTACAACATGTTTTAAACAATATTGCTCAAAGGTCTTTTTGTATTGTAACTAGATATGATGGAGCAGAAATGCACTAATGGAATAGTCCTGACCTTAAGTGTCAGTGTTGTGTGCTATGGACCTTGCTATCAGTTTGCTCTCTGGGACTTTACGTGGGGAGAGAGCTCATGTATCTCATCTTGGCAATAAAAACCATAACATGGGGTCTAGGGCACTCAGAATTTCAATCTACAGAAGACAGAAAAATGAACTATTTCCTTTCTCTTCCAGAAAGTTCTCTGAACACTGCAATATCATGGAGGGAGACTCCTGATACTGTTTTATAGATAAATGAAACTGATGTTACATTTTCAAGTACTAACCACTGTAGCTGAGATTCAAGGTCTATTGAGCTTCTTCTGCAAAGAAATAATTATCAGAGAGTATTAGCATACTTAACCCTCTCAAAATGCAGGTGTTTCTGCAAATAACCCGCAACTAACCCAGCAAAAATATTTAGCTTGTGATGTTTCTAGGTACCATTCTTTTTAATCACATATAGTTATAATGAATATTTAGTCACAGACAAGAACAAGTCCAAGTTTTACTTATATACTTCAGTTCATAATTGGTAGCTGCCTTTACTGATTCTATAGAATGTTTTTGTGTTATATAATATAACTTGTTCTTCCTGACTAAATACTGCTTTTGAACTTCAATGACTCTCCTATGTATAAGAATCACTAATTATAGACATTTTGCAAGGGTTTTACTTCCTTTCTAGGAAGAAAAGTTGGCTTTTGCCTTAATACAGGAGAGTATCTCTTTCTTTCTTAGTGAAGCTTCATAGTTTACAGAACAGCCAAAATTACAAAGGAACTAACTTTATTACCTGAAAGGAAAAATAGTGCTTGAGGCCTGAAGGAAACAAGCTTCTAAAAGGGAGAGTATAAATAGACTCAGTGTTTTCAGACTTTCTTTTGAAAATAATGTGGTTTTTTCTTTGAAAAGAAGTCTGTCAATATGAAAAACAAACACAACCAGTGGTTTCTAGCACACACAGATGAAATTACAGGACTGCTACAACACAACATTTTAAGCCACTAAGCCTGATGGTGAAAGCAATTCTGAAAATGATGGTAGATCTTGCTAGGCAGGGTAAATACATGAACTAGTTGCTTTAGAAAAAGAAAACATATATATATATATTTTTTTTTTTTCTAGTTTTAATAGTATAACAACCGCTTCTGAAACCACTCAGTCAAATTGAAGAAATGTAGCAGAATTATTCTCACAATTCCAAATACACTAAACTGCCATTCAAAAGGAAAAAAGGATAATATCAGCCTTTTATGAACAGAAGAGAATGTAGACTTCAAATGGAAATCAGTGCTTTGACTATTTTCTCTTCAGTAAGAGAATAAAAGAATTACTTTTCCTCTGGGCTTGGAAGAAGCTTACAATCAGTTGAAAAAATTCAGTTGTGTGCACCTTGTTGCAACAGAAATTGAGGGTATTTTAATGAGTTTTGTGGGGTTTAGTGGATTGTAATCTACAGAAAAACACTGAATAGTTATTCAAACATCAAATACCTTAGATATAAAGAAGGTATATATCTTTGGGTTTTAATCAAACTGAAACTTACTGTGTAAAACTAGGATTATGCATTTCGAGCTCTAATGAAGACCATTGTGATATAATCCAACAGTGTCTTGCGTTACAGACATCAAATACGAAAAGATTTTAAATGAATTTAAAAGAGAAACTTAGTTACTTGTCTTCTACATAAATGTCTCATCTCTCACAGGGATATTTGGAAAAAGTATTATTCTTTCAAACAATTTTAACAAATTGTTTTAACAAATAAAGCATGCATGAACTTTTTTGATATGCCTGGATATTGTGAATATTAGATAAGCAAACTAAAAATAAGTTTTCTTTTCCCAAAAATGAATATTTTTTCTTTTATACTTTTTAATTCCATATGTATCTCTAATTACACACCATTATGCAAATACTGTGGGGATAAACTGGAGCACTTGTACAGATATCAAGAACAAATCATCCAAGAAACATCCTTTAACACCTGGGGCAGCCAAACAATGGGGAAGAATTAATATGGAATAATGCTTGTTGTTATCACCTGATTGAAAATCTTGAAAACCTGCAACATAATTTTTAGATCACCACCCAAAAAATTTCTTTAGATCTGTTAAAGATTTACATCTAAGTTTATAGTATATAGGCTGAAGGTTCACTAAAGTGGCTGACTTTGTGACTACTTTTTTCAATCTATTGTTCTTACTGATTTTACGTTTTATAAAAATTAAAAAAATTACTTAAATTTTAAACACTGAATTATTTTTTTTCCTTCTATCATTGTGTTCTTATCCTTTGGAACTATTTATTGATTTCATTTTAATGTCAGCTTTTAGATTTTTCCATCCAAACAAATAAATTCAGGGGTGGAGATTGTGCCTAAAAAATTGTAAATTCAATGAGTAGGTGCATATACTGGTGAAAATAAATTTTCACTAATAAAATGTCTCCAATAAATTTTGGCAGCCAAATTAAAGCTATACATTTGAACTTAATCTAATTATTTGAACAAAATGTTTAATCTCTATATAGTAATTTTAAATTACTGAAGATAAAAACATAAAATCAGTGAGTTTGGAAAATATCTTTAAGATGATCAAATCCAGATATCAGCCTAGACCTCCACCATGTTCACTGCTAGACCATGCCTTCAAATACCATATCCACAAGTTTTTTGAACACTTCCAGGATCAAAAATGTTGCTGAGCTTGGGGATATATAGAGATGGGTTTGTATGATTCCATAATGCAGAATGACACAGAGATTTTATTTTATTTTGTGATTTCAATTCTCCTCTTCAGCCTGACTGTTATTTTCAAATTTAATTTGAAGTATTCCTTCTCTAATAAATACAGCTGTGTACAAGGACTCATATTCTTCTTTTTTTTATCTCTGATTTGTTTTTGCATTCCAAACATTTTTATTCAGAAAGTTTACAAAATTTCAAATACGAAAAGGTGATTCTTTCCCCTTATCACTTTTTCACAGGTGAAAGTGTTATAAACTGTTACATTTTCAGAAAATATTTCTCTAATCGGTATATTTACTTTGACAGTTGCCCAGTTCTGGGAAATGCTGAAAATACATTTGAATACAGTTTACCTGAAAATTAATTTAAAATATATGCCCTATTACTCCTTCAAAATATTTCTGAAAATCCTGCAGTGTATCATACGCAAGTAAAATTTCTTTGTAATCTCATTAAATCTACCTAATAAAAAAATTTTTAAAAATTATAAATACTCTGTATGTATGTACATATGTGTGTTCTTTCCATCAGTGTCCACATATTACCTCTTTGGGACTTATTTCATGACTCCAAGAGTCGTATAAGAGCAGATGAGCCAGAATATGGCAATTTAACTACGTACAAATTGTCTGCTCTATGTACCAGAACAAGAGTCAAACTACACACATCAATCCTAAGTATGTCCAGGGATGTTATTGTGAGAAAGGCACCCTTGAAGAATGGACTATAACTGTATCCTTTTGCACCCTGATCTCTTGAATTCCTTGTCTTTGTTTGTTTGTTGAATTCAAACCCTACAACTTTTAGAAACAGCGTGGCATCTGGACAGTGATGATGATGTATCTCTTATCAAGGTAAAAATCAGGAGTTAAAGTCCCATTAGTTTAATGAAAGAGGGTTGTGAATGGATGAAAATAAGGGCAGAAGAACAGAATTAAAAGTATATCAACCCTGCAATAATAGAAGTCTTTGTTCTCATGTATGAACCCTTTACTGTAGATGGATATGAACTTAGGTTTTTTGTCAGCTTTATGTCAAGCTATTGGATGTTATGTGACAGTTGAAAGCATCTTCTCAAATGAGTGGATCCATTTCCTTCCTCCTTCAAAAGAACATACTAAGGTCGTAGGCACATCAGGACAGAATATAGTATCTGGGACAGAAGAACTGACAATTGATGTATTTTAGAATTTAAAAGGAAGTCTCCAGTGTTTCATTTTAAATAAAATGTAAAATAGCAAAATGAATGAGAAATATGAAATATCCATTTACATAACTAATGACACTCGTATCTATCCAGTAGTATGCTGACTATAATTCAAGGGTGTGAGAACAAATTCTTTCATGAAGTTAAGGCTTTCATTTTGTGTTCTTAAGGACCCTGATGTTGGGACTAGGTTTTTCAAGACTTAGAAAAGGATTAGAATTCATCAATACTGTAAGAGCATGGGAAAGATTGATTCAGTGATTAATCTCATGTTAAACACATGGGAACAAAACAGCTGAGTATATTTGTCTCCATAATCCCTTTTCCCAAATGTAATTACATATGGAATTGATCAACTCGTGTGTTTCTTCTGAGTCAGTAGTAGACATATTAGAATTGCTAGGCTGTATAATAACTTGGTACAGATCAGCAGTCTTCAGTGCTCAAGAAAATTAGCTACTACCACTGTATTTTAAGAGAAATTTTAGATTTCAAAAATTTTCATGGAACATTTTCCAAAGAAAATGTCAATTCTCTTAGAAGAATGACTTTTATAATTTCTAGCATATCCTTTGTATACTGAATATCTTCCCCTCTTTGGGGGACTACTTTTATTCCATGTATTAAATACTTGCTGAGTTAGAACCTTGTCTTCTATGACTTCGAGGGAGTAGAGACAATACTAGACAATAATCACTCTCTTGTGTAATTAACTTTTTGCTACAAGGTGAACTTATACTGTTGCCTTTGTTACTGTTGGTTTCTGTGGAAAAGAGAGCAGGAAATGGAGTACCACAGGTATTAAAATTATATGAGGGTAAATGCCATCTTGAATCTCAGAGTTGGTTGCCTAGGTTTTTGAGAGAAGCAGAGCTGAGCGTATTTGTTTTCTTCAGGGCTTCCCACTGTTTGTGCCCTGATCGACATATTTACTTTTTTGAGATCTGTTCGATGACCCCAGAACCCTCATGGACTCTATTGGCAGAATCAGTAGTTCACTCCAAGACTTTTTCATGTAGCGAAAAGCAATGCAATCCAACACTGTGCTACAAATATTGAAAAATTGTTGTTGTCCCAATTCCTACGTATTTCAGACCCTGTGTTTCCCCCCATAACACTGCAAACAAGCAATACACAGCTAAAGCTGTGAGGTATAAAATCTTGTGTGAGGTGCACATTTTTTCTCTGGGCAAGCAGACTGCCATGTTATATATTAAATTCTATTCTTAAATGTGCTTAGCAGTATAATAACTGCGTCCATTACAACTTCATTTTCAAAGACAGCTACAAGATGAAATAAAATTTAGAGTGCTTAGGTTTAGGTTAAATGATCAAAGTTCCTTTGTTCATCTGACACATTTAACAGCTTTATGATTTCCTTCTATGTTCACCATTTACACCTGGTACAATTCCAAGCCATCTTTCAGTAGAAATGCAACTTGTGCAGTTACAATTTTCTGGTGATTAAAAGGTTACAACAAAAATACAATATTAAGAAAACATTAAATCTAATTAATCTGATAGAAATTTTAGTCTTTCACAGCATGCTTTTGATCAAGCTAATATTTTTTTCCTTAAATTAAAAAAAAACATAAAAAAACCCAAGTAAACAAATTACAGTTACAGAGATTAATGTTTTCTTTGTGCTTTCTTCTTTTTAATAGCGATGGTATATTTCTTATGATTATTTTAGGATTTAAACTATCAGAAAAGAACAGCTGTATTTTTGTTCTTAGACACATTTGCTACCCCACAAATTTCAGATTGTATGAAAGAAATTGTGTACCATATAGATATACACAAATGTGTACATATATACACAAATATATATACATAAATATATATGTAGCACATTTTCACTGGTGTCTTGAAGGAGAAATAAATGTTCCCAGTATCTGGAGAAAACAAAGCCTTTGATGTACTTTGGATGAATGGAAAACTGTCTGGTTCTGGTTTTTTGCTGCAACAGCACAGCAGAATTATATTAAGAGCAAAGCTGTCTGTGTTATCGTTATTAATATCGGGAAGAGCTCAAAAGATATGACACTTGGGCTGGAGTCATACAGTCTATTCAAGCTTTCCCTGGACATCCAAATGATTTCACTCTGAGGTTTCTTCATCAGAGCTGTTTCATCCCCTAGGAAAAATTATGATTAAACCTGTATATCTAGACCTATTCAAGAGCCATACAGACTTGCCCCTGTTGAATTTCCTTTGGAGGGAAGAAAAGCATATACCTACCACTCTCACTGGTCATTGGGGACAATACCAGATGATACACAGCTGTTAAAATACACAAACATACTCGTCCCTCTGGGGAATAAATCTGTGCCAGATGGAAGATGGCCCCTATAGAGGTAGGATGTGATCATATAATTAACATGCACATGAGAAGCCTCAAGTGTTCCTGGAAGCATTAAATTTGGAATTTCTAAACTTCTGAATGCTTTACTTCCACATCAAACTTCTGTCAGCATAGTTTTCTTTTGCGATGGACAATAAGGGTCAGAATGTGGAAAAGGTGAAGGGAAGAAATACTATCCAATGTGTCATTACTGTAATAACAAATAGCACGGTAAAGATCTTGGCAGGTTTGTGCACTATGGGTTTGGGGTTGAATTGGATTTTTAACTTGCTGTTGTGAAGACTCCTCAGTCTGGAAGCAAACCAGTGTACACTATGTGCATATTTTTGCCTTTTCCACGGTAGGACAATAGCGACATTTGAAGCAACTGATTTAAATTCACTATCCACCTCTTTCATCTCCTTTCAGTGTGTCCCTTTATTTGAAAAAAGAGCTTTAATGGATACTTTTTTCTTTTATATCTACTCACCCAGCCTTATAATAAAAGCATTGATTGGTAATGTAAAATCAAGAAATAATTAACACTTCAATTCTGAGTCCCTGATAAATTTGCCATCAGGATTTGAAACACATCAAAGTGAAAATATTCAGATGAAAGTACTTTTCAGCACCTAAAACAAATTGCTTCATCTATGTGTTAAGATTTTGTCATCTTTAATTCTCATGGTCAGGTGTTTTTCTCCAGCTCAAAATTACACTCTCTTTTGACAAAATGCTTAGTAGATTTTCAGTTTCAGTGACAATTATTTCAGCTAGGATTTCATTGTAGCTGAAGTAGGGCAGTTTCTCCTTCTTACTCTTTTGTCTGAGTGTGGGCATGCTCTCTCCTACGTGTGTGCATTGCAAAGCACAAAGGTACACTGTTACGGAGAGGATCCTTTTCTTTAGCAAAATATAGCTTAAAATAGCTGAGTCAATCAGAGATGAAGAGGGGAAAAAGCACGGAGCAGACGCACACTGGAATGCAGCTCGAGTCATCTGATGTCTTTATTAAGCCCATCTGATTAAGCTGTTTATTATGCAACACTTTCAGCTGCAATTTTTGCAAAGCTACTGATCAGATCTCAAAACTTGTAAGTTCACTTAACAAAGGATGGAAACAACAGACCAGTTTATTTCTTAGTTACTCCCCTACCGCAAAAAAAACCCCTAAAGATCTGAAGAATGAAAACCTGGTAAATGTGCTTGTGAGAAAGGTTAGTGTAGCAGTCCCAAACCAATACTTACTTTTTTAGGATGGAACAAACTTCCGTTTGTAAGAGGGCATTGAATTCCCATTAGGTGGAATAGAGAGTCTGATGTTGTCGGGTATCTTATTTTCTAAAAATTTTTTTCTTAACCTATATTAAGTCTATGTCCTGTCATCACAGAGCTTTCTTCCTATTGTCATCTGTTATATTTTGTAACATCACTTAGTTCAAAATAATTGTTGAATATTTTCTTCAAATGCAGGCATGTATTTTTCACTATGAAAAGTGTGAGGTATTATTGTCACATTAGAAATAAACAAAGCTGTGTGCATCATAGCAGTCTCCTGAAAATGTTTTTACTCCCACAGATATCTTATCACCACTGTTTGGACTTTGAATGTGTTACATTCATTAGTGTTGAACTAATGAACATCTGGCATGACTGATCAAATTACACCTCTCTACAGGAAGTTCAGGCACATTAGTCTTTCAAAATAGTGGAGTGCAGAAAAACCTCCTTTAGGAAAAGGAGTTGTCAGTGAAGTTGCAAAAATCAGTATTTCAGACCTTGGGAAATATTTGGATCTCTGGGTCAGTTTTAGTCATGACTTGTAAAATGGGAGAGAACTATGGAGCTGCTGCTGCTTCAATGACATCTAATGACTGGAAGATCTTCTGCTGTAATGATATGGATGAAATATTGTCTCCACATTAATTTATTCAGTGTCTGTCACCTGAGGAGACTGATGTAAACCTGGATCATGCATAGGTCCTCCAGTGCTGGGTGGAGGACCCCCAGCATAAAACATTTTTTCTAGGAGACAGTGTTCCAAGCTGTGGTGTAGCAGAGTTTCAAGGCAGTAGAGGATGAGAGTCCTGGGGAGAGATCCGGAGCCTCTGCACCACCCAGCTTAGGGAGCTGGAAGCTCATGTTGCCCTCTCTCACAGCCACCAGAATACGAAAGCAGATGAGTGAGCAACCAACACATGTGCTAGTCTTTTTCAGCTCTGCAGGCAGCTTGTTAGACGCTACAGTAATACAACTTTTGATCTCTAGACAGCCGGTGACAAAGCACCATGGACTACCTATTCAGAGCTAAAATAGTGTGTATGTTTAACTAGTAAAAAGAGTGTTAATGCACAGAATCTATGCAAGAATCTATACAGTTTAAATGGCAGGATTTATTCAGTATACAAATTCTTATCAAGCCAAAGACAAAAATTTAACCTGTAGGTATAATGACAAGTGAATTTAGTTCAAGAAACCGAGAAAGTTTTCAGGTGCTCTGCTAAGTTACTGGTCAAGCGGCTGAACATAGCTCTGAGCAACCTGATCTATTTGAAGATGTCCCTCCTCATAGCAGGCATTGCTGGATTAGATGCACTTTAAAAGTCCCTTCTAACTCAAACTATTCTATTACTCTATCCTTCTGTCATCATTCTAAAATTCTCTCACTGAAGATTTGTCGCAGTTAGACACAGCCCGGGGAGAAAAGAGGCAGCCGAACTCAGGAAGAACAGGATTGAATGAATTTATTTATTTATATACCGACGGGTTTTATACCCTAGGTTGTTGGGATGGTATAAGGTCATTGGATCCCTGGCCATCCACCCCCCAGGATGATTTGTTAGATCCTAAAATACGCATTTCCCAAACAATTCCTCAGAATAACAACAACAAGGTGCCAAACATCTCACAGGTGCAAGATAGCAGAATTATTTACAAAAGCTCTCTAGCTGTTTTTCAGCTAGCCCCGTGAGAAAGTGAGGATGCCCACTGACAAGCAGAAAACTGGAAAATCTCTTTGCCACCAAGCTTCCAGTGTCCACAAAGATTCATTTGAGTTATAAAGGTCCTTGCTGCTATTTCTATACCAAGTTTCAAGTCAGGCAAAACAGCTTGTTTTCTGGATTAAGTAAGATTTGAATTTAATCTGTCTTCTATGATCTTTGTTTGGCTACAGGTCATCTGCTAAACCACTGTGTAAATTATTTTTGAATCAAAAAATACTGGAGCATATTATCTCTTTTCTTGCTAGACCTCGTTTTAAACAGTCAGTTTAGGAACTCCAATTTTATAGCTTTAATTTTTCTTCAATTAACTGAGATACTAAAAACATTATAAATAAATTATTTCATTTGAGAGAATAGCTCTGTTTTCTGAAGGATTTTGCTAGCAGTGAAATAATTGGGGAAATAGTCACCTTGAAGTGTCACACATGCATCAAGTGTACGTGATCCCTTCCAGCACACATACTGATAGTAAGCTAAGACTTTAGTCATCCACATACAACAAATAAAACAGGATGGATTCTGATAACCACCTAAAGAAGTTATATCCCTTTTCCCTTAAAATAAAGGTAATCTTGACAACTGTTGGTTTTTATTTCGCAAGAGTTTGTGATGTTATCGTCTCAGGTCACTTATATAATTCAATGTACAGATAGCTAATTTGCTTTATAAGGCAGAACAAAATGCTCTATATTCTAGGAAATAGTATACTGTTTTAATTACTGTTGAAGAGTATAAGAAATCTCTTTTTGACATATTGTTTCAGCTTGCACATCAGTATATCTTCTGCCCTGTTTACACACCCACATATGAATATATGCATGCATGTATTCACAAACATTAATGCAATATATTCCATGGCAGAATTCTCACACAATGGTCTAGACATTCTTTTATAATCTTTATTGTTTGACAGTTTATGGAATAGTTTTAACAAGGATGTTAATGTGTGAGACCTTTTATTATATAAGCAATCCCAGCATGCCATGATCTAGTACAAGAAGAAGGAAGTGCTGAGAAATGCATTTCCACAAAAACTGTTGTACAAACATGGTCTTCTTTGCCATTCAACTTGTTTGCTCAAACTGAACTGCCCGTACATCAAAATGATAAATCAGGCAGCAGTATCGGCTACACAAATTCTTTTTCTCTCTTGCTTTTAAGAAGGAAGGATGCCTTATCTTAGGGTCCTTTTTTTTGCTGTTAATAAGTTCTTTTTTCAAGAGGTATTCATGGCCACTTGCCCAATTCTGAGGGACAAAAAAAAAAAAAAAAAGAAAACAACAACAACAACAACAACAACAACAACAACAAGAAAACAAAAAAAGAAAATGTAAGACTGTTGGTGACAACTTGATCACTGAACAACATCCTCAGAAGACTGAGCTGTTGCTTACAAACCAAGAAAACTTCTCATTCACCTTCAAATTAAGTACAATCCAGAGCCTTTTTTATTATCTTATTTCTGGAACATTTTAAGATTTTTTTTCTACATGAGAAAAATGTAATCTTCAGAGAGAGAAACAGCTTTAAGTGCCTTGATTCCTTTATTATCTGAAAGATTACTTGCTTTGACATACACTGATCACAAGCAAAAAGATTTGCATAAATCCATCATTTTCCATTGGAATGGAAATAAAACATTGAAGTATATGTGTAGATCAGGAAGACAGTGTTCAGTGAGATTACTCAAGATTATTATTCAAGATGGCAAAAAACATCTACCCCATATTTTTTTAAAGATTATTTAGACACTTAAAATTATTATTTATTCATTCATTTATTGAGCAGAAAACTAGGTAAACAATTTAAAGAAACTTTTTGCAGGTTTATTGGTATTTCTGTCATCATGAAGGCAACTGAAACTCCTAAGAAAATAAAATTTCATTAGTATGTTATCTGAAAAGAATTTGAAAACTTAATTTACTGAGATTTTTGCTGAGAGCCTACTGACAGATGACTATGAATTTTTTATACTTTCATTGTAAATTCAAAATAGTTTACTTCAGTGGTCTGTAGATTATATATGAAAAAAAATTGGGTTATAATTTATCTTGTCATTTTGATTGTCCTGCCTATGGTGACTCTGAGGCATGGACAACTTGGAGTAAAATTGGTTTTTCCTGCCTGACTTCTGTTGTGTGTCAAGTTTGATCAAGCAACAAACAAGTGAAGCACACTTATTAACCACTAACCATTGTGTTTCCTAAAAATATGCAACAAATTATAGAACTATGAGGGGCATATCTCTTTGTATATTCCTGTTTTCAAAATTTATAATATTTTTTTAAGATTATTTCTTTCAACATCCTAAAGAATCCTTGGAACCTGAGTATAAGCTACATACGTCTCTCTGGAAGCCACTGAAGACCATAGATGGTAG
Source organism: Melanocharis versteri (assembly GCA_013397845.1). Lineage (NCBI taxonomy): Eukaryota > Metazoa > Chordata > Aves > Passeriformes > Melanocharitidae > Melanocharis > Melanocharis versteri. Next base: position 205,153 of record VZTG01004423.1, read on the forward strand.
GGAAGTGTGGATAAATCTATGAAATCCATACAGCATAATCAAAAATAACTTCTTCTGAAGGAAGTTTCAAATGAAAGAAACTGTAGCTGCAATGATATATTTTTTTCCAACATCTGCTTTAAACCATATCTGGAAAATTTTTCCCATATTTAATCTAAAATAAATGGCAGAACTATTTCATTTTAAACAAATGAAGATAATTTGTTCTGACCTGATTTTAAGTTTGCAGACAGATTTTATATTTATGAAAAGTTACCATGATTTTAAGTTCCATATAGACAATAAAAGTCTAGCAAAATTGGATAGAAACCTGAATAAGATAACGTGAGGTTTATTTTGACTAATGAGGGATTTTAGCTGAATTCTTGATTATTTCTTCATTTGCAAGTTTCTGCTCATAACAAGGTCAAGGTTTCATTTCACAGATATTTTTTGGGGTTTTTTGGTGGTTTTTTGGGGGGTTTTGTGTGTTTGGGGTTTTTTTTGTTGTTGTTTGTTGGGGTTTTTTTGTTTGGTTGGTTTGGGGTTTTTTGGGTTTTTTTGGTTTTTTGGTTATTTAATATTTGGTTGACATTATAAGTAAAGCTACATCGATCTTTGACCCCATACTTTTGCTTAAGCTGGGTCATTCTACCCAAAGTGAACACATGTGTTAATATTCGGGGGGGAGTATTCTTGTGACACCAAAGAAACCCACATGACACTCATCCAACTACAGACTTCACTCATTTTTTTTCTCTAGCCCTTTTTCCTCTTTCTTTTTTTGTTACATTTATTCACACTTGACCCAGTATTTTTGATGCTGTATGAGAGTCAGTATCCTAGACATCCCAGGGATTTGAATGACTAGTATAATGCCTGCATGAGAGATGAGAAGCAGAAGCATATTGTTGAACCTTTAAAGAAAGGTTGACATTTTCCTGGCCTTGAGAAGCTTTCTTCAGTATTGAAGCTTTTGCAACTTTCAACCCTTTGATTTATGAGCAAAAGTGTAACACATCTTGGCCATTATGGAATCATAAATGTCCTTTGTGTCTTCCCATTCCATTTTTACTTAAAGAAAAAGAAAAAAAAATTAACTCCTTTCCTATTCTGTCTCTGTTTCTTTGGATATTTTTCTATTTTTGGAATCGAAGGTTATTTGTGAAATATTTTATTTTTGTTTAAATGGTATGAAGACTTTTAGATGTTAATTCCCATTTCCAAAAGTCCTATAAGGATTCTTGGACAAGGTTTCAAATTCTGAAATCAGAAATTAAAGCCCAAATTTAAGTGTCTAAGTAGTTAAAATCATAGCCATTTTGATGAGCAGAGAGGGCAACAGAGAAAAACCTTGAAAATAACAAAACACTCTTTTGTAAGATTCACATCTCATGGGGTTTTAAACCACCTAAGAACAAAAAAAACCCCAATTAGAATTAAGCTTACTTCTTTAGCTTAATGGTTTTAGTGTAACTGTTTCTGCTTCATGTAGCCTACAGGACTCCTTTTAATGTAATCATCCACTCTCACTGATAGTGGTAACAATTTTGCTGTGCTGCAGCATTACCAAAATGTTTTCAGATTTTTCAAAGGAGTAAGCATTGATCATAGTTGTTATTGGTTGTAATTTATTTCTACAGCCTCATGCATTTTATCCCAGTTGTAATCTCCCTGCAATCCACAATAAAACTTCTATCAACTGCACTGAAGGCAAAATGAGACTACTTCTAGCAGTGCATCCGTATGGTTAGTGTGGACACTTTACAACAATTTCATAATCATATTAATTACATTAATTTCATCTGTGTCTCTGTTCACAGTGAAAAATAAGCTGGTCTTGTCCTAGAAATTTAGTTCATAATTGAGCTTATGTTAATATTGACCTTCAGTGGGATTTACTGATTTTGGTTCAGCCTTACACTAACACTGAAACTATGCTCACCACTAGCCAGCTTCTACAGGTCAATGCAAACCCTGACTAGAAATGGACCTCATTCTATTATTATTATTATTATTATTATTATTATTATTATTATTATTATTATTATTATTATTATTATTATTATTTATTATTAGTGTTGTTGTTGTTGTTGCTGGTGTTGTTGTTGTTATATTCTGTGAATAGAAATTGACAAAAACAAGCTGAGGCTTCAGCTTCTAGCTGAAGCTCACCTTACGTGCCTTTGTAGATTTTACAGATGCTCCTTCCAAATCACTTCTTCCTTTACTCTTGCAAAGTTTTGCAAGACAAAAAGATTTGAAAAACAACTTTCCATCATAACATGTCATTTCTAATATTCTAGTAAATATTCTAGCTAGACAGTAAAAATTCAGATGAAGGCCAATAAGAGCAAGTGAGCTGAGACATATGTCTCAGAAATACATTATTGATTTTTGAAAGACTCAAGTAGAGACTTCTGACTCAACAGTGCACCACTAAACAACAAGAAAAATTTATATATTCAGAATCTCCTCTCTTGACACAGAAAGAATAAAATTTTAAAAGCCAGAAGAATAACGAAATCATAAAAAAGTCTTATGAGTCATAAGCTGAGTTTTTAGGCACTGTCCTGGGTCATAAGTTTTAACACCTCGCAGCCACACTTGGAAACTCTGGAAGGAATTTAGTTGCACGTGTGTGAACATCTAGTGCCATTTGAATCATCCTATGGAAATCAATTTTTCTTTCAGGTGTTGCTCTGAAAGCATGTGGATCTGTCAGATTTCACACTGAACACATCGATGTACAGTATTCACCGAGGTACTTTAATTACACTTCTAATTATGAAAATAAAAGCCTTCCATGGGGTTTGAATGCATTAGACCAAGTGAGAAATCCAAACAGGAAATAGTTACTCAAATTTAGTTCTCTCAATTTTTTTCTTTGCTTATTTGTTTCTTTACATGTTTTCAGTAGGTAAAAAAAAATCCAAAAACAAAACAAAACAAAAAACCACCACACCGTGCATATCTGTTAGCACTTAGAAGTTTATTAGAATAACTTGCAATATTAATGAGCTGGTGAATTAAATCTAAGGTACATGATAAAGCACTTGTCTTCACATTTCCTTCAGTTGTCTGCCTATTCACACCAACAAGCCATCCATACCATAAGGTAAACTCTTTCAGGAAATCCAACAAAGCAATTAATGAGTTTGAGTAGTGTGCGAGTTAAACAAAGATCAAAGAAGTCAAAAGAAAGACTTCAGAGAGATAAATTTATTTGTACCATATTAAAAAAAAAAAAATACTGCTTTATTTCTCCTCGTCTAGAGAGTCTCTTAATATCATAAGGGTGACCTTGGTACAAAAAAAATGGCAAATAGAACCATTTAAAAATTAAAAATGAAGGTTATGACAAGAAATAATATCATACAACTCATTGTATTTCAATTGAAATTATGAGACAAAATTCTTAAGACCCTACCCAAACCCAGAAATCTTCATTTGTATTTAATATTATACAGATGAATTTCCCATGGGCAATATAAATTTCTTTGAATATAATATATGAATTTTCCCATTTTCTTTTACTTTCAATTCTCCATTCTATCTTCTTTCCAAGCTCTTTTTCAGACAGATTTACTGCCTTTTATTGACAGACTAAACTTTTTGTTGTTCCCAAGTGAGTTAACATGCTCTTTCTCTTTTTCATTTTGCTTCTGACTCCTTTGGGCAAAAACAGGGCCTCTCTACCACACTAGAATGTCAAGAGATTTTATTAATACTTTAAATAATTTGGATTGGGATTTCTAGATATAAAATGTTGTAATCATAACAGTTTCTTTCATAAACTGCTATAACAAAATGAGACTTCGTAAAAAACCAAAACCACGATAGGCTATCTTTAGGGGAAAGATAATGGCAGTTTTATTCAAAAGTTTGTTATCCTTACTACTAACATGAAAGAAAGTGAGAAAGTGTGTTTAGAGAACTACATAACATTAAATGAACATCAAGAAAAACAGTACCTGATTCAAAGTTTCAGGAAAAAAGAGGAACGAGTGCTTGTATGACTACACTGATTACATAATGATGCAGATATTTTATGAGATTAATTACTTCTGAAGTTCTGATTATAAGGGACTAGTTATTCCATCAGATATGCAATATATAAATAAGGTTATGAGCAAAAGACTTGATGACTGAATAGGAGTTACTGTAAAAGGCGAATCATGGGGTTTATATTTTTGGCACTTATTTGGACGTTATGACTTCTACTTTAGGTAAGACACTTGTAGTTAAGGAACTAGATCATGAACACAGAAAGAGGGGCCACAACATCAACCATAATATCTTTCTAGCCTGTTATCTTCTGTAATTATGATATCTTGGAAAAACATTACAAAAGCGCAAAACTATAGCATAGTTTCCCCAGAATCTTGCCCCTCAGGTTCTAGATACATCCTCTCATTTTGTATAACAGCCTTTGGGTTTTTTTCAGCATGAATGTGCCTCATTGAACTTCCTATAACCATATTAATTTTCAGCATCTGAACTGTCAATTGACAAGGAAATACACCTTTTCAAAATAATAACAGTGTTAAGACGCATGTCCTCCTGTTCACTCTGAACCTGCTGTTTTCTAGTTATAGCTGATATCTGTACTTTATCATATTTGAACAAATTATGAACATTCTTCATTTCCTATGCCCTACACAAGTTTGCCATACCCCCATTTCTCAGTTTCTATCTTTTCTAATATGAAACATACTGATCTCATCACTAGCTTCTTTCATCAGAGAAGGCTCCAGGGAGACCTTATTGTGGCCTTCAACTACCTAAAGGGTGCTACAAGAGAGCTGGAGTGGAACATTCTACAAAGGCATGTAGTCATAGGACAAGTGACCATGACTTCAAATTGAAAGGGAGTAGGTTTAGATTAAATGTTAGGAAGAAATTCTTTCATGTAAAGGTAGTGAGGCACTGGGACAGGTTGCCCAGAAAAGCTGTGGATGCCCCATCCCAGGAAGTGTTGAAGGCCATGTTAGATGGGGCTTTCAGCACCTTGGTATGGTGGAAGGTGTCCTTGATCATGGCTAGGAGGGTTAGGAACTAAGTGGTCTTTAAGGTCCCTTCCAACACAAACCATTCCATGATTATACAATAGTAAGATTACTGAATCAGATCTGTTCTACATGAAACAGTGCTGGCTGGTGCCAAGTGCCTCTGTGCAGGAATTCATGCAGAAAGAAAGATGGAGGGGCAAAAAGAGACTGCAGGGTAAAGGGACTAACAGAGATTCCCTAGATCTCTTAGCTCTAAAAACAAATGCATAGCATGGATTTAAACTAGAGAAAGTTGTGCTGGAACAGTGTATTCGTAGCTTGTATATTTAAGCCTAACTACATTAATTTAATGTTTCACTATTTTGTCTCGATGATTTTAACAGACTTTGGTCTTGCTCTTTTTGGATCAGTTTCTGTTGTATTAAGTTGTCTTCGTGTAAACTGTCTTTGGCTGAAAATGACAACCAGAAGAAAACAAATGGAGTTTGTCAGAAAATACAATCTGAGATTTTGAAAAAAAGCCAAAAAATTATTGAGCTTTACTTGTAGTTTTACGCATGAAAGTTTCCTAATTCAAAACATGTTAAGTATGAATATATATATTATTTATAATTTTTAGTAAAAAATTAGAATTTTCATGGTATAAAGAAATGAACAGAAATGAAAACTAGTCCAAAGATTTAAGTTATAAAAATCTTTCACTAGAGCAATAGTTTTACACCTAAATTGTCATTTCCTTCATATATGGGCAGCAATGAGATGAAAAAGAGACAACAGAAGCCTCTAAATTTGAAGAAAATAATCCTTAAGCTAATTTACCATGAAATGATTAATGTCTTAACAGGATTCAGAGGTTTCACAATTAATCACTTCATCGCCAGATTATAGAATACTTAATGGGAAATGTAATTGTAAAGAATAAAAATGAATAAAATAAAAATGTTTGAGTGAGTGTAATCTACATCTGAAATACTATTCTGTAAAGGCAAATCCAGTCATTTAGGTGATTCTGATATGTAATTCTTCAAACCCTGTGTTTTATCAAGATAATACAATTGTGACTGTATTATTATTATTATTATTATTATTATTATTATTATTATTATTATTATTATTATTATTATTATTATTTAATATTTTTGTTTGAAGATTGGGTTTGTAGATAAGATTTGTAGACAAGTATACACAAAAAAAAGTCTCTTGTAGCAAACAGATAATCATAAAGATGGGGCTGAGCTGGAATGTGTTATTCTTTCAGACACTAGAGATAGTATTACAGTGTTCATGGTCTGTTTCTGCAGCAACTCTTCTTAGGCCACTCCCACTGCCGTACTTAACTTGCTTTACTCTTCTGCATAAAGCAAGTACACCCCTCCTTCGGTCTTCCTCCCATCTGCTTCTAATGCTCTTTTAAAATATATTTGATACCATTGTTTTAATGTATTCTAACCACCATCTCCTTCCCTTGGCTTTTGTGAGCTATATTTGTCTTATTGTCAGCAGAAATGATAAAGAATTCCTGTTATTAATTTGAGATGTTGTCTTAAAAATATTTACAGTGTGAGATCATGTCCCTCATTTTTTTTTCTTGTTGGTTACATGCAACTCCCTTCATATCCACTGATATTTCATATTTCCAGAAGTTATTTCCTTTTTGTTTTTCTCTTTAAATTAAAGAAACAAAGAAAACAAACTTCTGTTTGCAATTTCAATGCTCCCTCTCCATGCGGCAAAGTATATTAACATGATTCCTCCCTAGGTAATACTCCTAATTAAATGGTTATGAACATTAACTTGTTTAACTAGTATACTGAACAGTTTCTGTGTTAAACTGCATTTTATCCTACTTGTGTGAATTTACTCCCCAACAGAGGCAGGCACGCTGGACACCAACTCCTGAAAGACTATTTTTTTAAATCAATGTAAAAAGGACTTAATGCATTTTGCATTTTGAAGGACCTACACATATTCTAAACAAACAAACAAACAACAAAAAAACAAAAACAAAAACAAACAAACAAACAACATTTTTATCCATAAAAAGAAAACAAATTTCTTTGGACACATCTACAACTAAATTAGACCAAGCTGTCAATGTCTGAACCTCATAAATTATGAGGCTATTTGATTATTCTTCTTTTGGCAAGGCTAAGAAATGACAGGCTTACGTGATTTGGAGCAGACATGTTCTGGTTTTTTGCCCTTCACACTGAAAAGACCCCAAACAAATACAGAAAAAAACCCCAACCTTATATTTCCTTCTCCACCCACCCCAAACAAAATTACCTAGTAGGTAGGTAAATCCATTATTTGCACAGACCTGCATAAAGGGATAAAAGACACACCTGTAGAGTTGTGCAAATAAGTTTGGGGTTTTTTTTCTCAGAAATACTAGTTTTCAAGTAACAGCAAAATCTTAATAGTGCAGAGAACAATACCATCAGCTCCTACAGAAGAAATGCCTGTGTGGTATATTTTTACCTTCAATGTCAAGCAGTAAGAATGCAATGATATGAGAGAAAACTTATGACTGAAGTTTTCTGTATTATGTTCTCTTTCCCACTGGAGTCACTGGCATACAACTTTTGCCTGTTCACAAAACTTTAAGGACTACATATTTCCTGTCTAACTCACAACACTTTTCTGCTCAGTTCCACAGGAAAGAGTGAGATTTTCAGCAGGAAGGCAAAGCATATTTTTTTAACTCATCCAGCATGAAAAGATATTCAAGTTTGGGCATTTTATTCCGACAGGAATTAATCAAGTTTATTTCCCTTTTCTCTCTCTAAGATTCAAAATTGCTTCTCAAAGCTTAAAACCACCTAACAATAAAGATCCAGATTCCAGAAAGAACACCAGAAAGAAGGCAGAGGTAGTGAGACAGACTTTATAAAATCTGTGTTTGAGATACTATTGCCAGTAAGTTGGCAGAAACATCTTTGATTGTCAGAAAAATCATTTTCTTGTCAGGAGAGGATAGCCACAGTGAGTGTCATGGAAAAATATCAGAGTTAATGGTCCACTATGAAAATTTTGTTTCAAAGTAGAATTAATACTGGCAGCTCAAGTGCAGACAGGGACTTGCATGCAAGATATCTTAAAAAACCCCAAAACCAAACCAAACCCAGCCTTTCAGTTATGTATGAGAAATACAAATTACCAGAATTCACATGTTCTCTTGCACAAACTGCCAAGTGGGTGAAATCCAAATAAATTGGTAAAGTGTGGAAATACTGAGGATTAAAACAGATAACAGGAAAGATTTGAAGCTGCATTTACCAAAGAGACAAGTACAGAGATAGCTGGTTTTGCATTCAGAAGGTTAAATTCTAGGCCGAATTCTAAAATAAAATGCAATTTTCAGAGTTTCTTTAACAGCTACACTGTCTTGAGTGTGACATGTATCCCTATCATTGCTAAATCAGAAAAAGTATGATGAGTAGACACAAAGACTAAAAGTAGAACTGAATAAGGATTAACTGGAAATTTAATGGGGATTTCAGTTGCTAAAGCAAGGTGATATGTATTGCCCACTACTTACCGTCAAAACTCAGCCTAAATATCCAAAAGTCCTTCCCAGTAGTATTTCTAGAAATAAAAACTCTTTGGTTGGGATTTGGACTGGACACTCATAGAGTTTCACTTAAATTTTATTTCTGAACAGAAAACAAGACTCCAGTCTCCAAATACTAGCTGATGCAAGAGTCCTGTTGGTCTTTCTAGTGGAAAAACCGTAAAAGAGTTAAAGAACATAAGATAATCATGTTAGATTGAAGGCAAGGAGAGCAATTAGAAGCCTCGTTTCATGGAAGGTAAATTTTCTCTGAATCTTTCTGTGCCACTAAATCTAAAACCAAGCTTTGAGTTGACACTTTATACTAAGCTGATGTTCATCTAAACAATCATGTGCAGAGAAGCAGAATAAAGGCAGTAAAGAACTGCTCAGTGGCATGAACATCTTTCCTAGCAAGTTCAGGCTCCTGCAACCTTTTTTTTTAACAAAGAAATCTCAAGTGAGTTTAAAGTGATGAATTTTTTAAGAGCTATGAATTTATTTAAATTGTGGTAAGCATTTTAAAAGCTATGAATTCATTTAAATTGTATGTTCATCTTTTATCTGGGCCAGCATCTTTCATTTCCATTTTTCACTGTGGCTTATATTTCCTGTACTTAAAAATGAGCTCTACTCTGAAGCTTGCATAGTACATTATGTACTTGATGGATCAAGTTCACACTGAAGTCAATGAGTTTGACTCAAGGGAAAGTGCTAAGCATATTTCCAGCAAGAACTATGATGAAGATTGTTATGATGACATAGTTCCAATTCTCTAAGAGCTATTATAAAGATAACCTATATTTCAGACGACTTGAACTTTGAAAATACAAGTCCTCAGTAAATCAGTGTCATAAGTAATCAACACAAAAGCAGAAACCTACAGAGGTTTCAACAGAAAACTGGAGCAGAAAAAGCAAGGTTTGAAGCAGAGAGCAAGAATCAAAACTACTGAAGAAGACAAAGGAAGCTCTGTTCCAACCATATAGGGGAGAATGTGAGCGTCTGGTTGAACTTCTGCATTACCTTGTACTTGTTTAATCTTCACAGGTTCTGAATCACAAGTGACTTTGTATCCATAAAAACAAGTTACAAATGCAAAACTGAAGACCATGAATGGAGGCTGTTTTGTGGGTTTTTTCACTACAGAAGAAAAATGAGCTAAAAAATTAGGTATTTGCATAATTGAATTCACAAAGTGTCACAGGCAGAATGGGACCTTCAGGCAAAATTTATTAGAGAAGTCCTCCCATTGAGTCACAAGAGGCAGAAAGGATCTTCTTTCTTTCTAAACCCCTTTTCAGAGATGAGCCTGGGTGCATCTGGATCCAATCTTAGCCCCAGTCTTCATCAACAGCTTATGTGTAAAGGATTATACAGGTGTAATTTAATAAGTTGTATAAGTTTTTCTGCAGGATTAAAGATGGAAAAACCAGATATAGGTATAGATATATCAATATATATGATTTATTATGATAATGCTTAGACAAAAAGATCTTAATCAGAATTTCTTACTACACAGGAGTTATAACAATTACAGTACAATGTACTACAAAGCAAAATTGATCCAATTATATCAAATCAATTGTATTAAAACTAGCAAACGTGATTATTAAGTAGTGATGGATGTTACTCACCCATACCAACCTTCATGGACAAATGCCTTTTGCTCAGCCTCAAGGAGTGACCTTAAGGGGCGTCCCCACTCAGGGTGGTACTCTCCACACGTACACACCAAGAAGGGGTGTGTTAGAAGACCCTGCTTTTAAAGTTTGGGACTGGTCTTTATAAAGTGATTGACTGTCAGTCATAAGTCTCCTGGCCAGCTGTGTTACCTCAGCAGCTTCAGATAAATTATCTGTAATATCACTTGTTTGTTTCTTTATCTGGATATTTTACTAGATCTACCTTATCTTCATTTCACTATCAGGATGTTTAAATTTAGGATTGATGAGTCAGACAGGTTTTAGCATTATTCAACACCAAAAGCAGCATGATGCCTCCTTCTTCATTTACCATAGATAGCTTTGCAAACAGGGCATTGTTCAAGTTGTTTTACCTCATTCTGGGCAGAGCATCCTGCCACAGGTAATATTGTGAGGAACCAAAAACATCATTGTCATAGCACCTTATTGACTAGGTGATGAAGGAGATGCTAAGAAGGTGTTAAATCCACTAAATCCCGGAATAATAAATGTTTTAATCTCTGTCAGTCTCTGTCAGCATTCTGTTCCTAGTACTTTGGGTGGATACAACTGGATGATTTATGTTTTTTCTTCTATTTCTGAATCTCTAACATCGTCTCTAAAGCTCCTCAGAATGTGGGGAATAGGAAGAGCTAGCTAGTATTGCTACCATGTCTTGAGTTCTGCTTCAGAAAGTGTATGGATCAAACAAAAAAGTATTAATATGAAAGGAGCATTGGGAATGTTGTATTTCTCTGTTATTCTAAAATGCAGACTGCTGCATCACTTTTTTATATATAGCTTATTTCACTGTCCTTCCTTTTAAATACTTGTTTTTCTCTAAGTCAGTTTGGACTGGGGAATGGGGGCTGGTTGTGTTTTATTTTGTTTTGTATTCTTTGTTTGCTTTATTTCATTACTGACATTTCCTCTATTTTTCTCTTAATAGCTTAATCTCTTAGGAGATCAAGAAATTTTGTAACGATGAAGATTGGAGGGTTTTTTGTCTTTTTATTCCTAAACCTGAGACATTTGCACTTGAATAGCCAATCTTGAAATGGTGGGGTGTTGGAGGATGTAATGCTGAAGATACAATACAGTGTAGTTAGGCTGAAGCATCGTGACAGACAACGAATCAAAGCAAACATGTAAGTATGCAACAAGGATACAATTTTCTGTTACAGTACTGTAAAGCCCAAAATGCAGCATAGGAGAATAATCATGTTTCTTGCCTTCCTCAAAATTCAAAAGGAAGAAAGAAACTTGACAGTACTTCTCTGCCCATTAAAAGAATAACTGGTCCAGAACACAGCATGCAATTTAATGCTGCTAGTCTGGACTACTGTCACACGCAATCCTGGGAAACAAGAGAAAAATCTTTCACAGTCTCTGTGGTATTGCAAAACTCAAATTTGCCAGCATCCATATGGTCCTGTTGTATGAGATTAGTAGAATCTTCATCTTGAAAACCTTAAGAAAACCATTGATTTTCTTGGGAGCTATATGTATCTTCTACTCCCTGCTCACACTCTCACAAGGCCTTTTTTTTTCACTTTTAATTTCACTTGAAGACCTGGAGTCCCTTCTCCCATTTGATTTTCTGTCTTAAACTCTGCTAGAGCAAGGGGTAGGCCCTTGAATAGACTTTCATTAATCATCACTTGGTTTCTGACCTCTTGTTTTTTAGGGAATTGCAAAAAAATTACTTTTTTTTCATTCCTCCTATACTTTCTTAACCACAAGACTTTTCTTGAACTGCTCAATCACGCAGTTAGGTTTACACCCTTCCTGTAATTTTTTCCCTTTTTTGGAATACGTAATTCCTAATACTTTAAATAACTTGACTGGAAGAAATTCTAGACCTTCTCATATTCAAGTCTCTAAGCTCTTCAATACAATTGACTTTACTATTGATTCCTTTAGTTCATCAAAGTTTGAGCTATTTTAAAATCCAGAATCTTACTTCCTTCCTTTCTTCCCCTATAGTAAAATTTGACCTCACAGCTGAATATGCCCTGTTCTCTTTTCTCTGTTTCTTATGCTTTTTACCAACTTTTTGCTTTATGTCCTTGAGTTTCTTAAAGTTTTATTTTCTTTATGAATGGCAGTAGTGTAAAGCGAGAAAAGAGGTCATTTGTCCTTTGAAAAGTTTTCAAGGAGAGCACAGGGGAGTTCTATTTTAAGGGTTCTTTTTCAGATATCTATAAAGACAGAAATCCTTTGACTAAAGATATACAAAAAGTCAGATTTCTTTTCAGTTGTAATGTGCTGGCGATTTTTAATTTTTTTTTTTGTTTTCAGTTCACATATATTTTCAAAGCTTAGTATGTGTACCACTCCCTTTGATATGTGCACATCATGCATGGTACTAAGTGTTCACCTGTGGGAGATGCTCTAGAGTGAAGATGCTCTATCACATACCCTAATCCTGCAAATATGTGCTATTCCTTTGTTAATTTAGAGATTTAATTGTCATTTTCTCTGAAAAATATTTCAGGTTTTAAATATATAATAGTGATCGTTGGGGTTGCATCTCTAAAGAAGCAATTTCTCTTGCTGAAAGAAAAATTAATTATTGTCTGCTAACTTAACCAAATATTTTTATCCATTACCTTTTGATGATTTCTAAGGGTCTAATTCTGCACTCGTTTGGCAAACCAGGCTTCACAGAAGCAATTTTGTTTCTTCTCTGGCTAATTGTCTCCTTTTACTGTAACTAGATGAGTAATTGGATGTACTTTCTTGAATATTGCCATTTACCAGACATTATTGAAACCCGGAAAACTAAGTTAAAAAAAAAAAAAGTCTAAGAAATCTAAACCAAACACACCTCTGTTAATTCATCTGAACAAATTTGGAGCCTACCAAGAACTAGAGTAAAATTTGAGGATGCCCTTGTCCTGATGAGTTCCAAAGGCATAGGAATGTCTTAGCTGAAAATGTAGTTATTTTGTTTCTAAATGTCGGTATAGTAAATTTTGTAGATCCTGAAGGAACTGTTGTTTTCTCGGTTATAGCCTTTGTATTTAGTAAAGCTAAATGGGCCTGAATTTACCACTCTTGGGATAAAAGCTGCTTTTTATTTCTTGAATAGATTATCACATAAATAATTTAAAACTATCTTTGAGATTGTTTCTTGTTTGAATCTAAACATACAGTAGGAGTCTAGTCATGCTCGAAGTCATTGGCAGCCCTTTTTTCAAAATGGTCCAAAACTGCCACCTTCTGGCTGTTTTCATTGCCTCCTACATGAGCCAAAAGCAGAGCTGCATGTATCTGGCTTGGTTATAGCTTGGAACTCTGATTTTTTTCAGTGCAAATAGTATAAAGAACAAAATACATAAGAATAAAGCATGTTTACTGCTTTTACTGTTAGTGAGAGAAAAATAAAATTAGGATCAGTCTTTCAGTTGACCATACAGGAGCTGGACTCTTCTTGCCCTTCAGCTGGATACAGCTGGCTCATGTTCAGCTGCTGTCAGTCACTTCTCCCAGGTCCGTTTCTGCTTGGCCACTGTCCAGCTACCCTGTCCTCAGCCTGTAGTGCTGCATGGGGTTGTTGCGGCCAAAGTGCAGGACCTGGCACTTGGCCTTGTTAAACCTCAAATTGTTGGACTCAGACCACTGATCCAGCCTGTCCAGGTACCTCTGCAGAGCCCTCCTACCCTCCAGCTTTTGGATGAGCATTCATTTATTTAGTATTTCTGGAGAATGACTATATATATTTATATATAAAACCACCTTCATGTGTTCAATCTTCACTGAAATCTAAGACTAAAGCACAGAGCTGATAGATTAGAACTGTGATGTATTCCAAAAGAACAACTGTAGGGATTGAGATGCTTCTAAAATCCTCTGGTCACAAATATGAGCCTGAATTGTGGGATCTGTCTGATGTAATCTAACTGGAGGATAAAACTAAAAGAGGCAGTATGGCAGAGGCAAAGGATTTAACAAATGAGGACAGGTGAGTTGTGGGTCTTGCAGAGAAAATGATGTCTTAGACACACAGAAGACATCAGAGGGTCTGTTACTCAGTAATTTCTGCTGACTTTTTACAGAGCCAATCTTTCCTGAGCCAGGCCCAGCGTGTTTCCCAGCTAGGAATACACACTATCAGGAATTTGTCTTATGACAGGAAATTTCATTGCTTTGTTTCTATAGAAAGGAACCATAAGCTCATTATTGTTAGGAAGTGATATTTCAAAGGTAACTGTTGCAAACCATTGCAGGTGACCTCACTCTAACTGTAATAAATGATACAGAGTCTTACTGAACCAGTGGCTGATGAAACAGTATGATATTAACTTGCATACCTTCTGGATTTTTGTTGTAGTGCTGTCTGACTTATTTTTATTTTTTTTTCTCTTTCTTTTTTTTTTTTTTTTTAACGAGTACTACTCAAGAAGTAAACCCTTCCAAGAAAAAGAAATAAAAGCAAATATTTTTTTACCCCTGGCTTCTGTTTCCCTCTTCAGCAGCTGAAGAGCAAGTTCAAACTAAGCAAGGAGGTAATGAGGCACAACAAAAATATCCTGAGATAGTGCTCTTCCTATAACAGCATCACAAGGTGCCATCCCAGTGCTACCAAAACAAAGATTTCAGGCTGGGTCAGCATCTCATGTTAATCAGCCCCACTTCAGTTACTTTAGCAAGTTATTTAGGACTGTCTAAGCTGGGGTAGACTGATTAGTCAAGTGCTGATCATTGATGATTCTGCTTCATTTATGCTATTGTTTCCTGTGAGAGGTGCCTGCCTGCTGCAGTTTCTGAACTGGAAACTCAAATGCAACAATACACTCTTTCTGTGAAAACTTCACACACAGCATTTAGCTTCAGCGAGCATAATAAAAAGACTAAGAAATGTGTTAGCTCTGCTAACGGCATCCTAGGCAGCTGGGTACAGCAGGCTGCTTTTATTAAGGTGTGATAGTTAGCATCTCGCCACCCAATGAAGATTGCACATGGTATATAAACCCAGAGCGGTTATGAATTATCTCTCTTTTCCCCAAGAGTTTGACAAGTGTTCTAGGTGTAGAAGCTCAGAATATGCATATGGAAATAAAACACAGTCATCCATAGTCTCCCAAGATGATCAAAGGGTTGAATGTGGTTTTATGCAAATATCTGCTAGTAGCTTTCTATTAAAAATAACATACTGTTGGATATGTGGTATTTTAGAAGATAATACACCAAAAAGGACTTAACCAAAAATGAACTTCCTGTTCAGCAGCAGGTCAAATGCATTTACTTTAGCAAAAGTGAACCATGAACAAATATTCCAAAAATTAACAGTGATTCCATCGTAAATTTTCAAGTCATTAGGGGGCATTTCATGGCAGCTTATTGAACTCATAAATCCCTCCTGTACAGACCAAATAGAATTGTGACATATGCAAAAGTAAGTGAAAGACAAAGGGAATAAAAATATTTTCTTGGTAGGTCACATTGCATTGTATGCTATGCTGTGAGAAGAGTAGATCTGTTTGCTAAATAAGTAACAACTAATACGGGAAATAATTAAAGGAAATAATTATAACAATTTTGACATACACACATAATACTGTGCCTTAAACATTACACCAACTGCTGGATTATATTTGCTTTTAAATTAGCATTGAAACCCAGACATGCTCGGGACTCAAGTCACAAATTCTTTTCCAAACCCTTTTTCCTCATTCCAGACAGGACAGGGTTAATTTTTCCAGTAGCCATGAGTGGCCATGGCTAGGACCCAGAGGTTATTCTATACCACCTCTGGCCACTTTCCAGGGATGGGGCAAGGGCTCCCTTTGGGGTCGCACAGCTTGGCAGTGGTTGGGTATTGCCAGACTCCATGTGGTAAGCAAACCGCGTGTGAATAGCTCAACTCCCTTGTGCACCCTGTTATCATTTTTGCTGTTACTCTTTGTTTCCTTATTTTGTTTTTGTTTTTGGTCAATTGGTCTTATCTCAAACTGTGATCTTTACATTTTTTGCATCCAGTTCTCCCCTCCAGCCCACCAAAGTGGGATCGAGTGGCACACTGGAGTGCTGTGGTGGGGTCACTACATCGGGGAAATACCATTCCTAAACCACAATACCCTTATAACAGACAAAAAGATTTATACTGTGACAATGGTCTGATACAGACAAAGGCAGCTGAGAGAAAGAAGGTGTGGAGACTTCATTATATGAAATATTCAACATTCAGCTGGGCATGGCCCTGAACAACCTTCTGCAGCTGACCTTGCCTGATGGGTGGCAGATGGTACCTGGGGACACTGTGTATTGGTGAACATTGCTGAGTTAATGGCTGGACTCAATGACTTCAGAGGTCTTTTCCCACCTTATTCTATGATTCTATAACCATGCAACATCCAAAGGTGTGAGCCAGGTTCAGCCATGCCATCATTCTCGAGGGCAGTAGTATGCATCACCATATTTTCTAATCCAATGGGTCGTCTTTTTACCTACTTGCCTTCAACATGCTGCATGTCAAACCTTCATGTTACTATTCTGTATCTGACTTCTAGCTCTCCAGGGCTGTGCAGCAGAGAAAGCAAATCAACACAGAAGTCATAATCAGTCCCTGTATACCTCTTATCTGTCACATCTATGAAAAAAAAGTGTTGTTGGACTTTCTAAAATATTCTGCATCTCTGTATTCACTACAAGCAGAATTTCAATGGAAATTTGAAGGAGAATGTTGCATAGTCTGTCTTCTACATTTTTTTTCTTTTTTTTTCCCATGCTTTTTAGTTATTTTTATGGATTTCAAATCTGTGATAAATGTTTTATCTAGGCCAGATAAGAGATCAATAAACCAGGAAAATCATCACGGTGCAAAAATGCAGGACAGTCTCTCATCTTCTAACATCTCTCTTGGGAGCCAATATTCCTCTTCCTTGCCAATCTATATCCTAGTGTAAGTAAATGGGATATAGTTCATCCATATTGTGCTAAACTCTTTGGTATATATCCCCGTAAAACTGTATTTTGTCATCGTGTTTGTGTTGTGGATATAAGACAAGAGCTGTTCTGTGCATCAAGACTAAAACTTTTCCTACTGTATAAGAAAGTGCGGCCCACTGAAAAGTAGGTATGTTGAACTAGACTTCCTCCATTTCCTAAGACGTACATTTCAACAGAATGTGATACTGAAATAAATCTAAAATAAAGGGCCTGGTAAAACTATGTAAAAACACCAAATCTGGTGCTAATTTTTCCATTTATTCTCCACAAGTAATAGGAGTTCTGAAACACTAATTCAACAGTTAAATCCAGAGTAATTGTAACTTTATGACTTTATAACTTTTTCACAGTTGGACAGTCAAGTGGAAGGATTTAATTAGCGAAATGAAGAAGTGCTGTAGTTCTTAATATATTTTGGGAAAACTCTGTGAGAGATACCTGGCTAAAGAGAGTGTAAAGGTAAGATGTGCAAGAAAAGAAGGAGCATTTCTCATCTGGAGACAACAGCAGTTCTGAGGAAATGCTTATCCACTGGAGAGGAGTGTGACTGAAGCCCAGAAGGGCCTACGTTGTCGTGCCAAGTTTGCAGAAAAAGTATAGACAATTTCAATTCTAAGCTTTAACTATGCTTTAAACAGGTTTTTCTGCCTCCTTTAGTTTTTGGCTGTGCTCAGTTTTTTGGGGTTTTTTTTCTAATATTATTTTTCAGTACAAGCTGAAATGAATTCAGCTAAAATTATCTTGTGTAAGGTCGAAATGTTATTAGGAAGGCAGAAAGTGTATGTAACACTTAGTAGCACACAGCCAACGGGAGACTAGCTGTGACCTTGAGAAAAGAAGCGACAACTCCAACAAAAAAATAGAGATAACAAAGATCCACATCTAAGAGGAAACATGAGTCTATAGGGAACAAGAAATGTGAATGCAGGAAAAGCAGAGCCTCCCAGAAGCCCTCCCCAACACCAGCTGGAAGGATTTGCTCACAGGCAAAAATGGGTCATGAAAGAAAGTTTTTTAATATCTCACAGCTGTGCACAATTGCTACAAAGTACAGAAAGCACTGACTCTGAACAGAAGATACCTAGCAACAATTTCTGTCTTTCCTTGTATAAGCAGAAGACATGGAAAATATTGAAATTCTTAGCAATGAAATAGTTGTATTTTTCCTACCTTCTTCCTGAAGGACTTACAGTAGGCACTGCAAATTAGGAAAGAAATATTAGAGAAAGAATAGATGTAAAATTTCTGCTTGAAAATCCATGGGGAAAAAAACCTACTAATAAAACTAACAAAAAAAAAAAAATTAAAAAACCTACAAAAAACACACCCTCAACTAAGAACACAGTGTGGCAAAAAGTCACACTGTACAGAAGAAGCACAGTACCTGAAGGAGCTAGAGGACTAAAGTTCCTGTATCTGGTATTTCCACTAAGATTTGACAGGCAGCCAATAACAGACACAAAGCAAGAAATTTTAGGTGAAATTGAGGCTTTATTCATCAGTAGACCTGTAATTTTTTTCTTAGATTTTACCTGTAATTAAAGTCTGACAGTTGCAATACAGTTATAATTGCTACTGTGCAAGAAATTATTGCTACAAAACCAAAAGTAATTGACTATTGAGTCCTGGAAGTAAGAAATAAACTATATGAGACCCATAAGAATCAAGAAGCTAAATCCTCATGCTTTCCAACAAAATTTATTTATGCCTAAAAGCTCTAATAATAGGAAAATACTACTTCTATTTGTACCTTAACTTCTATATCTAGAACAAAGAAAGCAGACATTGCAAACTGTTCTTTCTCAACTGGATTTCTTTTTCTTTTTGCCTACCCAGTTTATCAAATTTTACCTTGACTGAAGCAACTCTACTCTTTGCTTACACGAGAGAAGGCATTTTCAAAAGATTAAGCTAGGTCTTCAAAATGCAGTATTTTGCAGAGTAAATTCTTTTCCAAATTCAGACAGGTGGCTGTTCAAGACATTCCCATGTTCTGCTCACCTGTAGCAGCTTTTCCTGCTGGTCCTGCAGAGGTGATTGTCCCAGTCTGCTATGCACTGGGGTGGCCTCACCTTCAATACTGTTGTGCAGCTTTGGGCACTGCAACACAAGAAAGACATTAAACTATTAGAGAGTGTCCAAAGGAGGGCAATGAGGATGGTGAAGGGCCTTGAGGGGAAGCCATATGAGAAGTGGCTGAGGTCACTTGTTCTGTTCAGCCTGGAGTAGAGGAAGCTGAGGGGAGACCTCATTGCAGCTACAGTTTCCTCCTGAGGGGAAGAGGAGGGGCAGGCACTGGTCTCTTCTCTGTGGTGACCAGTGACAGGACCTGAGGAAATGGCCTGAAGCTGTGTGAGGGGAGGTTTAGGTTGGATATCAGGAAAAGGTTCTTCACCCAGAGGGTTGCTGGGCACTGGAACAGCTCCTCAGGGCAGTGGTCACAACAGGAGCCTGAGTGAGTTCAAGAAGTGTTTGGACAGTGCTCTCAGGCACATGGTGTGACTCTTGGGGTGTCCTGTGCAGGGCTAAGAGTTGAACCCGATGAACTTTTTGGGTCCCTTCTAACTCAGCATATTCTGTGATTCAGTGATAATTCTTTCCACTGCTGCTGTGTGCATTGTATCAGGGAATTGAGATGGATAAAAAATTAAGCGACTTGTGTGGTTTTGGAGTTTTTTTTAGAGACATCAATTTCATCATATGCTGTGGACTTCGGCCCCAGAGATAATCATCTCAGCACAAATGATAAGACAGCAGGAATGAGTGTCTACAACACAGAGTGTTCAAAAATGTTTAAACATGCCCTACTGCTGTGACAATGAGCATGGAAACAGTAATATTCTCTCACATTCTCTGGAGGTATCTAAGGAAGATAATGTAATGCTAGCTTTCAGATGCATAAGATAAAAAATACTTAGATTACTATTACTTAGTCTTCAAATTACTTTATGCCCAGCTTAGCTGAAGTAGATTGTTTTTGAAGTACTGTGTTTTAGATATAGGACAGTATAATGATAACAAATACAATAATAATTTTTCTTACTCTAGAAAGCAATTTCTACAGGGAAAGTACCCTAAGGCCTGAAGAACATTCACAATCCATCACATATGATACAAAATAACCCTAATTTTATCAAAACAGTACAGAGTTTTAAAAAAATAAAAAGCTCAGACAAAAGGATGCATTTAATCTATAGCCTTTATTATCTAAATTCACATCCTCCGATGACGCTATTATTGATTTTTAACACTAAACATGATTTTAATTCTGGAACTGTTATTCGTACACAGAGCATCAGGCATTTGGCCACAGATACAGTCAGGGAAACTACTTGTTGGTTATATCGCAGTGATGTGATACATAAACTGATGTGTAACAAAAAGGTCAAAGAAAGTGGATTCAGGAATAGTATCTTGGGAGATACTGAAGAGCCAGTGCAGTTACAAGCATTGACTACCACAGATGTCGGCGGTAGGCAAGAGTTAATGCCTCCTCAGCTCTCTCATCGGGCTCAGGTGTTTTGCTTCACACATGCTTTGAGAATGCATGAGGCTGGTTATTCTCTGTTGTGGTTTAACCCTGTCTCACAGCTAAACATCACAGAAACCTGTGCTCATTCCTACCTCTGTCTCCCATGATGGGATGGAGGAAGAACTGAAAGAGTAAAAGTGAGAAACAAATTCATGGATTGAGATAACAACACTTCAACAATTAAAAAGAAGCAAAAATTAAGCTTTAAAGTTGTAAGGAAAAGAGAGAGAATAAATAGTAGGGAGGAAAAAAAACCCCTCATCAGCGAATTTGCTACAATCCATGAACCACCACAGAGATAAATTACTGTCTATTTTTCCGTTTCAGCAATATCTAGAGCCAATCGGATAGCTTTCACCTCTGCACACTGACTAGGTTCAACTTGTCCTTCTGAAGTTTCTTCAACATCTTGGGAGACCCCAGAAAGCAACTTTCCACTTTTGATGTTTTCCCACAATACAACAGGATCCATCTTTCAACATATAGCTTTTCAGTTTCTGGTAAGTTATTACACCGTGTGGCCTCCTCAGTACAAGTCACCTCCTCTAGCAATCCTCCAAAGTTTCAGTCCTCTGGAGAGTCCATGATTGCTTCCAGGGTTTCTGTGCAGTCAGATTTCCCCATTTGAGCCCATTGCATTGTCAGTGCAAACCACTTAGTCCATGTAGCATCACACACATGACGTGCAGAGTGGACCCTCCTATCTTTACATCCGGCGTAGCTCAGGTGACCAAGATAACAAAAGAAGCTGTGCTTCTGTATCAACTACTTCTGAAGAAGTTCCAACAGTTCCATATGCTGCCAATATTTCTTTTTCTTTTAATGGGCTTCACATCCATTATATTCTGGGCTCCAAAACCTTAGACATTAGTCTATGTCTCTCCAAGCACTTTCTGCCAGAAGATCCAGGTGAGGACATTATCCCTGGCTCAGGCATAATGCGTACTTTTCACATCTTGTCGTGCCTGGACTGGCCCAAGTACTGCAGCACAAACTATCTCCCATTTAATTTGCTCAAAGTCTTGCTGCTTCTCAAAGCCCCACTCAAAATTATCCTCCTTCCGGACCATTCAATAGAGAGGGCTCACAGAATAACTAGAGAAGTAAGAATATAACCCAGAATATGCATTCTTCAAAAGCCTACAACACCCAAGAAAGCTTGTGTTTCTCTTTTGTTAGTTATTAGTGACAAGGCTGTTATTTTATTGATCACATCCATTGAGATATCATAATGTCCATCTTGCTATTTTATTGCTAAAAACTGAATCTCTTGTGCAGGTCCTTTGACCTTACTTTGCTTTAAACCAAAACTAGCTTTCATAAGAATCTAGATTACTTTTCTCCCCTTCTCACACATTTCTTCTGCTGTGCTGTCTCCCACACTGCTGTCATCAATATACTGCAAGTGCTCAGGACTTCATCTTGTTCCACTGAGCCTGTATCAATCCGTGAAAAATGGTAGGACTGTGTTTCCACCTGTGAGCCAGTCGGTTTCAGGTGTATTCCAGGATACTCCTCCACGTGGAATCAAGCTGTCACCGGCACTCTGCTGCCAAAGGGATAGAGTTACCTACATCACTAGTTGCATGGCATTCGGCAGCCTCTGGCTCAGCTTCATACCGGAGCTCTAGCACGTCTGGTTTGTACGGTATGGCAGCTCTCTGTGGTGGTGTGACTCTGTGGTGACAATACTTCACTGTAAATCTACACCAGTTAGGTTTTTGCAGTGGCCATATGGGATTAAACAAAGGTGTCTCTCCAGTCACCAGAATAGTTTATGGATGATAGCTAGGGAGTCTTGGCTGACATGATATTGTCACCCTGTGCAGTGTCAGGGTAACAACTAGAAACTGTTGTTCTTTGGCCTACATCAAGCCCATAACAGAAGGATACTCTGAGAGACCAAGCAGCCTAAACAGCTGTTTAATCCGTTCTCAAGGCAACTATACCATCCCAAAGCATACCTTGGCTTCCTTAAGAAACTGTCTCCTGAGGTAGTCTATGCCAAGGATATAGGGAACCACCACAGCAGTCACAAGAGGATGCTTTTACCACTCATTCCCAGATAGGAATACCTCAGTCTCCAACACAGACCATTGTTGGGATCCTCCATCACTCTAGAAATACAGATGGATTCTTCCCTATTGTAACCCTATGTAGAAATACAGATGGATTCTTCCCCATTGTAACCCTATCCTGTTACAGTACACTATGTTAGGCCACGTCAGGCTACTGTGGCAGATCCAGGTCTGGGTAAAATAGGTGGGCTTTGACAGAGACTTGTCTGGATGCTGCAAATCCTTTATGCTGCTGTTACAGTCAGAGTGAGGGGGCATGGTGTTTTCAGCAGTTCAGTTCTGTGCTTTTCAGAGTCACAATGGTCTCCAATTTTGCAGGGGTTTTGCAGTTTAGTTGCCCTGGTTTATGTTAAGAAGGAAGAGGTCTCTGACTGTACAGCTTCCTTCCATCATGTCAGTTTGGGTGATGAGTTAACTGTATAATCAGGCTTTTGTACGCTGGGATGCCCTCTTTCACCTGAGTGTTGCAGCCTCCCTCCAGTGATGTGTAAGGTTCAGGCTGTGTAGCTTCAGGCCCAGCTAGCACGTCTGGGAAGAGACCTTTAACTCAAATGCCTATCATTGAGCTCCCTCAAGAATCCCCTAAATTTTGTAGATCATGTTTTACTGTCTTTTAAGTTGAAGTGAGGACTTTTTTCTCCATATGGGATATTTTCTGCTGGTCTGTGCAGCACTGGGAAAGTGCCTTGTTTCTTAAGGGCCTTAGCTTTTCTGCCAGTTTCCTGGAGTTTGTTAAGTACTGACCTATGGATAGTAGGTGTCTGGAGTCAACTTCCTCTCCTCTTCTTCACTCCTTCTAATCCTGCAGCTGAAGTTTTAAAAACCTTTCACCACTGGTTTTCCAGTGGTGAATTCCTTTCTGACTGCAAACAAATCATATACAATCAAGGACAGTAACTGCTGAAAGTGAGTTCCTTGAGCAAATTAGTTATGAATTGATTGAGGGATTGTTGCCTAGGTCGTTCTCTTTGGGAGGTGTACTCTTTCATTTCAGATGCCCTGTACAATTTCAGTGCTGACGTTACAATATCAATTTTTTATTCTATTCTGACCAAATTTTTTTGAGGAGAAGAGGAACATGGAATCAGAAAAATTCATACAGAAGTAGTTTTAAAGCTTTTCTGTATTTATTTTGGGGAAGGATTTTAGATGGGATATTCAGTAGTAAAGTTTGCACATAATTATTTGAAGAATGACTGTATATTTTTCTTTTCATTGGGTATTTTTTTGTCTCATCTTTATTTTTTTTCTAAGATGTCTTACCTTTCAACAGTTCCCCAAACAGAAATTGTGAATTCCTGGCACACTGAAACTAAAGAAAAAAAAAAAAAAAAAAACCCCGGAAAAAAAGGAAAAAAAAGAATATATATGAAAGAAATTTTGGTAGGTGCCAGAAAGCTGTTGGATGGAATAGATATGCATAAAATATAATAAAAGTAAAATAATGCAAAGTTTAAATCTTTTACTTGAAACAAAATTTGCATACCCTTTTTTTATTTTTTTCTCCTCTATCTGTTAGTGGTTGCTTTAGAAGAAA
This sequence comes from Melanocharis versteri, assembly GCA_013397845.1. Taxonomy (NCBI): domain Eukaryota; kingdom Metazoa; phylum Chordata; class Aves; order Passeriformes; family Melanocharitidae; genus Melanocharis; species Melanocharis versteri. Next base: position 229,483 of record VZTG01004423.1, read on the forward strand.
TGTTCCATTGAAAACAAAGATTTTCTCTTAAGTTTTTCTTTAACACATTTTTTGTGATCAGGAAAATGTGGTTAGAATTTGCCACCTCTTAAATGCTAACTCACTGTAAGTGAAGCGTGTGCAATTCCTTCAGCCTCTATAAAGTGTATACTTATGTGACACTCCAGAAAACTCCATTTGACAAGAAGAAATGGACATTAACAGCTTTCTTTAGAGTTATTTTATTTAAAAATTTAAAACAAATTTGAAGTTATATTAAGCATTTGTATGTTTCATGTTCTGGCTCACCTTAAACTATCACAACACATCTGTACTAACTATTAAATTTGCATTTTTATACCCTTTATGTTGGAGCAATTTGCTGGTGCTCCTGCACAATTTTTAATCTACTGATAAGTATTTTAACTCTAGGAAACAGTTGCAGCTGTACAGTGATATACAATCAAAGATGCATTATTTTCGTATTGGTGATGTATTTCACTTGGTACTGAATATCATGATGGTGGAATCATTTCAATGAGAGTGTGTTCAACATACACTAGGCTGATTTACATACTGAAATTTCAAATGCTTCTAATACAAATTAAAGGCTTGGATTAACTGCTATTTTTTCTTCTTGGCATTTTTTTTGGTGCTATTTACTTAAAATCTCGTACTTTTGGCAATAGTCTGAATTCTTATTTTAGATGAATTTATTCTGAATTCATTTGTTCTCTGCCTTTTGATAATAATTGTACTTTAGGAGTGCACAAGGTAGCCCTTATAAATCATAAACAATATTAAAATCCTTTCATAAAGTGAATAGCAAGAGTCATATAAATAATTTTTTTTCTCTTCCAGATTCTACGTCCTCAGTTCAGGATTATGTTTAATTATAAGATTAGAGAAGAACAAAATGATAGGAGTACTTATACTTTCAGATACAAGGAAAACATTTTGGCATCTTGTAGATTCTGGTGACAGATGAATTCCATGTCTTAATTATCTCAAATCAAAATCTGAATCTGAAAATTATTGTCTGTCATCCCGATATTAACCAGAGTTAGCAATGTAATTGCTACTTGTGAATTAGTCTGACTGAGATACAAATGCCAACACAGCATGACTAAAACCTTAAATAAAATTTTTGCTCTAGACAGGACAAATCACAATAAAAATAAAGACAAGAGGTCTGAGCTAGTTTGGGGTAGGTATTGAAGCTCTTAGCCCATCTCCAATGTGGTGGATTGTACAGTCCTGATATGCTTATTTGAGTAAGGTCAGGCACTCATTCTGCTACAAAGTCTTAATCTGAACAGTAAGGTGCTTTGTTTAATGACAAGAACAGCAAAAACAGCCCTTGCGGAAGCATAGTTTTCTTTCTGTGTGAGCAGCAGGCAGATCACAGAGGTACGGTGGGCTGAGGAGAGGTCCGGGTCAAGAATCTCTCTGACACCTGGTCAGAAACCAACACGCAGGCTATTTCAGGAACAAAAGCTGTTCAAGACTACTGTAAGCTATCCAATTCTACTCTTGCATTATTCTACTTATGTGGCTCACATTAAAGCCACAGTTTACCTTTTATTTGGAAAGCATTGTTTTACTGCATAATATCTCACTCAAACCATAAAATTCCTCCTGGTACAGAATATTTTTATATCCTTTTTATCAAATGAGCATGGCAGTTTTATTTAGTAAAATAAAGAATAAACTTTGGAAATGAGCAATCATTTTCTTAGAACTAGCAAGTTGGAAAATGTGGTTCAGCTAACTGAATGTTATATTTAAAAAAAGTCCTGAGTATTATAAAAGAATGTAATTCTAAACTTCCCTATTAAAAATCTGCAGTAAAAGAACATCTTGATTTTTTTTTTTGCTAGAGCTGCCTTCATTGAAAGCCAGAGAATCAAAGAAAATATTATAGTATGAAATTGAATGTAAGTCAGTGTAACACTGAATACAACATGTATTTATTTAATTATTGTGATGTAGATGGGTTTATCTTTTGTAAAATACATTCTGGTTTCACAGCAATAAGAAATCATACAGATAATAAAAATTCTACAGAGTAAACTTCCATGGTACGCAAAATTCTAACTCATTTTAAAATAGTACTTTTTATTTCAGTGGCATCTTCTTGCTACAAGTCTTTAATAAAATTTATAGGCAGTAACTAATAAAACATTGTAACATCTCCATGAACAATATAATATATCTTAGATGACTACCAACCCACAAAGTGCTAAAATAATTCTAGATAACTAATTCTGTATTGCACAGCTTTCAAAATGGGTGGTGTACCACCGTGTCAAGAGCTGACTTTTTGTTTTGTGTAGTTTTTAACTTTCATTACACAGTTTTTTAAAGAGAAAATATGTTTTATTCTAAACTGCTATTCTGGACCCTCCAGTTATCTGTTAGACATATTTTTCTTGGTACCAATGACACTAATTTTACATACCCTATTGTGTTTACTTACATGCCACATGAATGTTTGTGACATTTAGGCTCCTAAGGAGAGTTTTATGTGTCATCCTGTATTTGGCCCATTGCAATTCGTGTTCATATTAAGACCTCTTCATTCCATTTATCTATCCATCTACTCCATTATACTTGGCCTTTTAGATTATAGGTCTGGGACATAAATTCTATGTGTGCATTCAAAATTTTTGTTTTAATTAAGTGTAGTTGCCTCAACCTGTGACTTCAGTTCTCACTTTTACCCTTCCAGTTACTCCTCTTATCCTGCTGGGGAGGAGAGCAGTGGGTGAGCAGCTCTGGTGGTTCTTAGTTGTCAGCCGGGTTTAAACTGCAGTTATTTTGGTGCCCAACATAGGGCATGAAGGGTTTGAGATAACAACAGATTTTAATAGAGTGAACGAGGAGGGATTTATATCTGTCAGCGGTTGCTTGTAATGGTATTGCTTCATCTGTTCTCAGCATTAGCTTATCTGGTCTGTCAAGTTCTTTCTTTTTTTTTTTTTTTATATTATAAAGATTGGCATTTGCAGTTTCCTGTGCTCTGTGGAGCTAAGTGATGCTTTGCCTGGGAAATTTATTGCTAAAACTCTGGTTTTGAGTTTACCTGGTATTTTGGCTCTATACTGAGGTCATTATTGTACTTCAATGATCATCTGATAGATACAATTAACAACTAGATAATTATCATTCTTTCTCTGAGAGGTGGTTTTTGTTTGGATTGTTTTGAGGAAATACAGAATGGCACCTTTGCCACATTTTGTGATGTTTTGCCCCTTGTTACAATAAATTCTCAGCATCTTGACAATCCTTGGGCAGTCAAAATACTTCTATTGGCATTTCTTAAGAATATTGGTTTGGATTTGTAAAGTTTAAAACTCTATTTAGGAATATGACCTAGGCCCCTTGGCAGTGTGGGTAGGGGTGGGAAGACATGTCAGAGAATATGGACAGGTATCTGGAAAGCTCCTCCCCTGCAGTTATTTGGATCTTCATTCCCAAACAAGTGCATAATCCTGACATAATATGCTTGAAAAGAGATGCCCTGGCTATTTCAAAGAAGCACATTTTACTGCACTGTGCTGAGGCCTGACCAGCACCTACCAAACGTTGATAATACTGTTCAGCACCTTCAAGAATGAAGATCTCTGAATCTGAAAAATATCAACAGACACTATGGCTAAACCAGAGACCCAGTCCTCCACTGTGTCAGTTGCCCCTATAATTAAAAAGAAACAACACAAGCAAAATCAACTTGTTTAATAAGAGATGAAGAGGCTTCTTTGGAGAGAGAGCAGGAAATATAACAAGAAGAGAGAGTCTGCTCTGCAGCAGAGAAGTCACAAGAACAGGAAGAGGAAGTAACTGAAATATTAAGTGAGAAACCACCCAATCCCTGTTCTTAAGTGAGCTTTGAGACACAGGAAAATATTTCAGCTGTAAACTAGGCAAGCAAATTCTGAGCTGACTACTCCAAAGCTGTGATGTTGGTGTCAATAGTCAACAATTAAAGGGTAAAAAAGCCTGGCAGATGGAATACCTTGCTAGGGATAAAGCCATTGGCAAAGATTGGGAAAAGAGCACAAGTCCTCAGCTACTTGTCAAGCGTGAGCGACAGGCATCCCTTCAAGGAAGATCCTGCAAATTCCTAAACTAAATGAATTAATATTGAGGAAGGTATCCAGTACTTGAGCGAATTACTCAAGGTGAAGGTGCTCTATAACAGTCTCGGTGACCACCAGGTATCCAAAAGCCTGGATGAAGTCTGGGCCATGCAGACCATGTGGAAAAATGTTATAAGAACTTCCATGGTGTCATATGCCAGCAGACTGGTAATAGTGGGATGGATAGACACAGAATCTATCGATAAATAGCCCAAACAACTCCAAGAATATGAGGATCATCTCGCTTCCTTACAATGACCTTGTACCTTGACTGTAGAGAAACTGGTCCAAATATGGTCGGGACAGTTCAAGGATAGGTCTTCTTCATGCACAATAGCCAAGGCCTCAGCTATTAAGAGTCAGCCTTTCTCTACTCAAGGGAGAAGCTACTGATGACATACACTGTGTGTAACCCCGTGATTCCTCCTGTGTGACTGGGGGATGACACGAAGAGGTACGATGGTCAACCTAGATGGACACTAGAAGCTCGGATACAGGAACTGCAAGCTAAAAAAGCAATTAAGAGGCATCCATCCAGGAAAATTTATGCTCCAGTACCAGCTGAGCAGGGTAGAAGAGCTCATCACAATTTTGACCCTGATGAAGAAACTTCTGGTTTGCAATTACAAAATTCAGGTAATAAATGCTCCAACCTGGAACAGAGGGGTCCTGCCTTCTGCCAGGAGGAGGAAAGGGAGAACTGGATTTACTGGAAAATGCAAACATCATGTAAATACTTATGAAAGATATGAAATGCATCATACAAAACCCATTGTACAGCACGATCTGTCTAGGTTAGACTGTTGCCACGGTGCGACCCCTGCCCGTGTGGGCGCCTCGTTGTAGGGGCTCCGCAACAGATCCCTGCTGGGCTGTGACAGTGAGACCGAGCACGATGAGAGCGGAGTCCTGGCTGTAATCGCACCAAGGGTACGACAAGGGCTCGATGCTGAAGGCGCGTGGAGACAGGAAAAGGAGGGACTCTTCGTGGGTGCAAGCAGGGAGAGTTTATTGGAGAAGCGAAGGGTAAGCTAACGCAAGGGATCCAGGGGCACGACGAGCCCAGAAACGGGGCGACACGGGGTTTTAAGGGAGGGCAAAGGGGAGGGGTTACAAAGGAATCCTCCAATGCCCTGCTGGCAGGGAGGCGGAGGAAACAGGACTGACAGGAGCGGCAAACCAATAGGAACATCAAAGGGGTGTAACTATTAACTGCAGCCAACCAGCAACCGAGGGATACAGAACCTTCTGGACAAATATAACATGTTCATGAACTGAGGATGGAGGAAACTTGGGGAATTTACATAGATAGCAAAGGGAATTATGGGGTTAAGAATACAACTGATGACTGAGGTATATAAAGGGTAGAATAACTGATCACCAAATCCAGGCACCTTTCTTTTGAGGGAGAAAGAGCTATGCCTCCTCAGGTGAGATGGCACAGGTCTCCCTGATCACAGGAATGTGGAGCGGTGGCCAGGTCAGCCCAATGCAGATGCTTTTGAGGTTTGTCATGGGGTGACCTGTGGGCTAGGCGGCTGACCACCGCCACAGATTGTGTTGCAAGCTTTTCATCCTCAGATTCTGTATGATGAAACCACACAAGCAGAGACTTGTAGAGCCTCATCAAGAGGCCCAATTATTTGCTGCACATTTTAAATTATGTGTCCCCACCAACAAAGCAAGCTATTCTCAGTTTCTCTCTGATGACAAGGCAGATCCTTCAAGACAATAAAAGGCACAAACATAGGAGTAAGGCTAAGAACCAAAAAAGGAGGAAAAAGAGGCTGCACTGCATGAAGGACATGCGTTAAAGGAACAGTCTACCAAGTTTCTTATATTCTCTTTATTGACAGATCCTCTTCCTTTTCCAGTGCATCTCTTGAAATCAGAGAGATACATATTTGATGGATGGACTATTTGGCAGATGAGGGATTAGTTGGGTGGGTGCATCCAGAGCTCAATGGCTCAATGTACAGATGTGGACCAGTGACAAGCGATGTCCCTCACAGGCCTGTATTGAAACCAGTATTATTTAATATCTTCACCAGTGAGATAGACAAAGGTATTGAGTGCACCCACAGCAAGTTTGCATTCGACACCAAGCTGAGTGGTGCCTTTTGGAAGCTTCAAGGACAGGATGCCACACAAGGGACCTTGACAAGCTCCAGAAGCAGGTGCATGGGAACCTTATGAGGTTCCAAACCAAGTCCATTGCAAAGTGCTACACCTGGGTCAGGGCAATCCCCAGTATTAACACAGGCTGTAGGATGAATGGATTAAGAGCAGCCCTGCCAAGAAATACTCGGGAATGCTGGTGGGTGAGAGGCTGGACATGACCCAGCATTGTGCACTTGCAGCCAAATGTGTCCTGGGCTGCATCCAAAGCAGCTTGGGCAGCAGGGCAGGGAGGGGATTCTGCCCCTCTGCTCTGCTCTGGTGAGACCCCACCTGCAGTGCTGCATCAGCTCTGGGGTCCCAGCACAGGAAGTACCTCTGTTGAAGCCCTCTGAAAATGATCAGAGGGCTGGAGCACCTTTGCTATGAAGACAGGCATAGAGGTAGAGCCTAGAGAAGAGAAGGCTCCTAGGAGATTGTGGACAACTCAGAAAGCAAGGGGGTATCCCTTTCATAAATTATTATGTGACACCTGGGAATTTTACAGTTTTAGGAATTTTCAGTATGGTGTTAAATTCCTGCACCCTGACCATGAAAGACTTTATTTATCTTACTGTTTTTCATCTACATGGAACCCTTTTTTTTCCTGCATTGTCTCAAATGCATTTTCCAAGATTATCATGTCCTTGGAAAAAGAGATAATTTATTTTCAGGAACACCTCTCCTGGTTGATCTGTTGATCTGTTTCTCCACTAAATGAAAGAACTATTCAACATCTGGTATTTTTGTTTCCTGGGAAACTGCACTCAGTAATTAGATGCTATTGGGGGGGAGAAAGGTTGTCTGTTTTTTGTTTAGATATGGTAAATGAGTTGAACTCTTCTATTTTTATCCTGTTAGGTTTTTTACTATTCCTGAAATAACTTTTATCTCTTGCAGAACTGAATTGGAGTTATGGCTCAACACATAAATTGTCTTCCTACCAGGACTTCAGATGGAAATGACTTTTGTATGTGTAGTACCACATAGAGGCTGGTGAAAGAATTCAGGCAGAAAAACATTAATTATGAGACAAAATTATCATGTGTGCATTCCAGTGTCAACATTAATTACATCTATATTCTTTTTCTGTTCAAATATCATGACATAAAAATATGTATTCTGTTTCTGTATAAGTGTAAATAGAGAGGCATGCTAAATACAGTGACAAAATAAAGCAGACCCTGAAATATTTAGACAATGTACAATCTGGTTTTAGTTGTCTTTAGCCTGTCTTTACTTGTCTTTACTTGTCAAGTGAAATTGTCATGAGCATGAAAAAGCACTCTGTGGCACACACATGAGATGCTGGTTTGTTTCCAAAATTCTGCACATTTGACAGAAAAAATATGGTAATATCTAAAGGGAAAGTAGCTAATTCTTTAACAGAAGGTGGAGATAAATGTAAAAAATGTTATGAGGTACAGATGAAATAACGGTTTCTGTATTTGTGAAAGAGTTAATAAGCCCCTCCTGTTTTGTCACTATGCAGTCCTTAAGAATAACCCTTCTCTTCATATCCCCTCTCTATCACTTGGATGAGGAAGTTGTCATCAGTTCTCTCCAGAAGCCTCCTGAGTTGCTTACGGTCTGCTGTGCTGTCCATCCAACAGATACTGAGCTGGTTCAATCTCCAAAGAGGATCAGGGCCTGTGAATGTGAGACTGCTTCCAGCTGTCTGAAGAAGGTCTCATTTATTTTAGTGCCTGACCAAGTGGTCTCTGGCAGACATCCACTATAATGTCCCCTATACTGTTCAACTCCTTTATCCTCACCTAAACGTTCTCATTGACTCATCATCCATCCCCAGACAGTGCTCCTTGCACTCCAGCAGCTCTCTCACATAAAGGAAGATTGCCCATCCTTGTTTTTCTAGCAAGTTTATTTTAAATACCCTGTATCCATATATTATAGTGCTCCAGTAATCGGTGTAATCCTGTCATATTTCTGTGACCCCAACAAAGTAAGTCACTGCCCTGCAACTCCACAGAGGTCTCTAGTTCCTCCTGTTTATTCTCAATGTTTCGACCATGTACAGGCACTTCACAGAGGCACCTCAACATGCTGATTCACAGAGAGGCTCTGTGGGCTTCCCCTGTAATGATGCCATGAGTCACTTGCTTTCATGTAAATATTTGAGATTACTCTGCTTAAGCCCTGCTTTGCTGACTGTGTATTCACTTTTTTGACACAAGCCCAGACCCTTTGCTTGCTGACCTTGTTCCTCACTCCCTCACACGGCTGCTGCTCCTTTCCTTCCTCACGTTTGGAATTCCTTCCTATCCAGACAGACAAGCTGACAATGCTCAGGAGCAGAGCAGCAGGATTTTGCCAGTGGTGACTCCTCCAGTAGAGGTCACCCTCTTCCTGTACTGCCCGAAACTTGCTGTCACCAGCATCCTGTCCCTGCAGCTGGTGGAGACCAGATGCCACCCCCTCACCTAAGAGTTGCCAGCACTGAAGAGAGCAGAGAGAAACAATCATCAGACACCAGTTTTTAGCACATTTTCACAACCTTCATGTCATCCTCCCCTTTCCACGAGGGGCAGGAGGTGGGGGGGGGGGGGGGGTGGGGGAT